>JAJJWX010004855.1:600000-844876 GCA_023529315.1 Papaver bracteatum
GCAATGAGCTGGCTACTGTGGGTTCTTACGATTGCTGCAGCTGCAGATTTACCTTCGAAGATAGCTGCATCAACACTAATCTTCACGAAATCATCAAGCACTTAAAATGGATGACAAAGAACAATGATAATGCAAACACAGGCTGGTGGTCGACGAGTTCGTGGAGGCAAAACATCATTTTCAGGTACAAGATCCCTTGCGGAGAAGCAATGTCGGGATTTTCCATAGAGTGGTCATGTGGAGTTTCGAAATTTTCAAGAGGAGTGACTTGTGGTGGTTGATGGAATAATTGTAGGTGAGAATTGGATAGAGATATATCCTCAAAAGGATCTAGATACGTAAAGTTGTTCTAGAGTAGAAGACTTGCTACTAGGAAGAGACCAAAAAGGTATATTTTCCCAAAATGTAACATGACGAGAAACACGTAAGCGTCGACTTTCTAGATCGTAACAGCGATAACCTTTTTGTTCAATACCATATCCTAAAAACACGAGATAGCATTCTTTTTTACCGAGTTTGTTTCGTTCTCTTTCGTGGAGAAGAACAAAACAAGTTGAACCAAAGACAAGCATTTCAGAATAATTAGGTTTCTTATCATAGAGACGTTCATAAGGTGATATTCCTCCTGTGACTATAGATGGAATGCGGGTTTATTGTGTAAATTACTGAAGGACTCGACTCACCCCAAAAATTAGATGGAACCGATCTTTGAAAGAAGTTGGGTTCTAGCTTGTCTCTATGATGTGACGATGTTTTCTTTCTGCTATACCATTTTGTTCTGGAGTTTTGTACAAGATAAGCTGAAGAATAGTACCTTTGTTTTGAGAAATTCTTTGAAAGGAGTTGATATGTATTCACCTCCTTGATCAAGACGGAGAAAGTTTTAATGGATTTTCTAAATTGAGTTTTGACCATTCTAGAGAAATCTGTATATTTTCAAAAATTCTTGATCTGGAACTGAAAAAAGGTATAGCCATGTAAAACGAGAAAAATCATCAATGAAGATAACATAATATAAAGCCCCTCCTTTAGAGGCAATGGGAGACTTTCCCCACACATCCGAATGAATAAGATCAAAGGTTCAACTGAATGTGTAACACTATTATTAAAAGGAAGCGCAGTTGTTTACCCAACTTACACGAAATGCAATAAGGTTCTTTATCAACTTGAATTGTTCCTAACAAGTCCTTTATTGATCATATATGTAAGACGCGGAAAAGAGACATGGCCTAGCTTAGAATGCCAAGACATA
Organism: Papaver bracteatum; assembly: GCA_023529315.1. Taxonomy (NCBI): domain Eukaryota; kingdom Viridiplantae; phylum Streptophyta; class Magnoliopsida; order Ranunculales; family Papaveraceae; genus Papaver; species Papaver bracteatum. The sequence continues at coordinate 601,253 of JAJJWX010004855.1, forward strand.
AATGGGGACACGGTAGAAGGAAGGAGTTTGCAACTGCAGCAGTAAGTTCATTCTTTGATTGTTGAGGAACATTGAGAGTTTCAAGAAGATATAATCTACCAACTCTACGGCCTATCCCAACAAGCTTCTCTGTCCTGGGGATCTGTGTTACACAACCAAAGGAGAAGAAATAAATGTTAAAACCCTGATTACAGTTGCCCAATTGATATAAGATTCATCTTGATCTTTGGAACAAGTAACACATCAGGTATACGTATTTTATCGAGACTTTAACATGTCCAATATGACTAGCGACTATTTCGGATCCATCAGTTTGGATTTTAGGTGTAACAATAGGATGCTTGCTTTCAAATACATTAGAATTGAATGTCATATGATTAGAAGCACCTCGAGTCAAGAAACCAACCATTTGAAAAGGTACTGTGAACTGAAAAAGCAGATCTTGTTGTAGAATTATTATTACCAATTGCAAGGGCTTGTTTGAGCATCTCTTGAATATCGGCAAGATTATTTGATGTAGATGATGATGATTCATGGCTTCTTTCTAACACAAAGTCTTTTAAGAATGGAAGGCATAGATGTGTATGCGTTCCATTTAACTTCTTCTTTCTCTCATGTTTCTTGAAAATGGAGATGTACGGTTTCTCTTGTATGATAGGGTTCTTTACAATAATTGCATTGAATTTGTGAGTTTGATCCTTGGTGAGTTGGAATTTGAGATGCCGATGTTTGTGACATACTACGTGTTGTTGGTAAAGTGCGGTTCTTGGCCAAGTGACCGAGGCTTCTTGCGGTTGTAACATTGAACCTGTGACATGTCACGGTAGTTTCCGAGAGTTGACGGTGATTATTAAAACCTCCACGCGAAGGAACGGCGAAACACGGCGAGGTATCTCGGCTTGATCCTTTTCCGAGTTTCTTCGATAAGCTCGATAATGCATTCTACAGAGGGAGAGGAGATCGATGAAGGATTGAAGCTCTTACAGTCTCAAAATCATCTCTTAACGCCATTAGAGTTGAACCGATCGCGACTCTTCTCGTATTTCGCCGCATTTCGATATCTATAGTCCAATTGGGGTTCCATGATCTTAGCCGATTCCATATAATTGACATATCGAATGAAATTCGAGATCGACCGATCCATCTGTTGCTTCATAGAACGAATGTCTTGTTCTAGTTTGTAACGTTGAGAAAAGTTGATTTGGGTATACCTTTTTGAAAGAAACTCCCATGCGTCTTTGGCGTCTCAAAACCGAAGTTGCATACTTATGGAGGTGATTACCGTATTGCTTATCCATGTGAGTATCTTGTGATTGTTGATCTCCGGTCTTCGGCGCTTTCTCCTTCGGTTCCTTTGTCTTTGCTGCTAGGATCAACTTCTTTATCTACGTAACATGACAAAGTAGAGACAACACCTGGGCTTCTTGGCTTTACCATCATATATTTCCACATAGCTTTTCCTTTGAGGAAACTTCTCATAAGGAAGGACCAATGGTTATAGTTTGTTCCATCAAACTTTACGGTGATAGGTTGATAATCTTCACGCGACATATTGAACGATAACGAAAGGATTTTGGATACTAGAATTTTTGGATACTAGGCTCTGATACCATGACAAAAACTTAAGGTTCTCACTTCATAATTTGTGTATTGATTGTGTATCTGATTCTTTACAAGGTGACCTATTTATATACATTACAAAAGACATATTGTCAAAAAGGAAAGGAAGAAAAAATAAGGGATGTTGTCAAAAAGGGGAGGAAGAAGAAATAAGGGAGGAAGAAAATAATGGCCATTCTAGAAGCCATCCATTCTAGAAGCTAACATGTGTTTCATATTCACAATTAATACAATGAGCTGGCTACTGTGGGTTCTTACGATTGCTGCAGCTGCAGATTTACCTTCGAAGATAGCTGCATCAACACTAATCTTCACGAAATCATCAGGAGGTGGACTCCATGCAGGATTGGTACTTGGCTCTTCAGGAGTGAAAGAGGATTCAAGGCTCGGATCAACATCACTGTCCTTGTAGTACATATGGAACCAGTATGCAGCTTCTTTAAGGATGCAGGAAATCTGTGGTTTTTTCTTTTCAAAATGCAGGTTATTTCTAGCTCTCCATATTTCCCTGAACAAGCAAGCACCTTGACAGAAAGAGTGGCCGTTGTCCCTTGCCAATAACCATTGATTTAAACATTCTTTTACCGTCAAAAAATTGTTATCAGGAACTCTGAAAAAAAGAGGGGAGCCGAATAATACAAATTTTGACATCGGACAGTGAATAAATAGATGGTCAATGGTTTCCTCGTCTGCACACAGCACTGGCATTCAGTGGGGATTCCTTCTATAAATTTGTTCACTTTAATAAGAGTACCCAGCCCGTTATGTAACAATCTCCAAATGAGCATTTTGATTTTTGGGGCAATGAGTTTGATGGACCAGAATTTTCGCCACGAAAAAGAAGTATCGTTGAGTGTGGAGCTCTCACCTCGTTGGGCCGACATGAGTTTCTGAAATGTAGGGGCAGTGAACATACGGTGTTATGTTAGCTTCCAAATCAACTTGTCTTCAGATGAATGTGCATAGATTGGTATAGCTATGATTTTTTCGGCCACGAAAGGTTCAAAAACTTGGAATATCAGCTCCTGGTTCGATTTTCCGGACTATGAATAAATTAATTCATTGACTTTACTAATGGCTAGATTGCCATTTTGTGGGAATGAATGGACATGGCCTGAGATGCTTGGAATCCATGGGTCAGACCACACATTGATATTACTTCCATTTCCAACTAACCATAAGAAACCATTCTTTAGATAATATCTACTCTCGAGCATGGCATTCCAGGTGGAAGAACATTTCTGGGGCTTAGAAACAGACCAAAAGGAGGCTCCCCTAAGACCATTAAAAAAACTAAAACCCTAATTATTAGAGTTACATTTAATTAAAAACTATTAACCCTAGAAAGTGGGCGAACTAATCGTGTTGGATTTGTTAAACCAAACCCCTAACCAGTAACCATTATGTCCTTCCAATTAGATTCATGATTAATGATGCTGGAATACCTTGTTCTTTCAAAACTTTCATACGAAATTCTCGAACAAGGTAAATAGAAATACGTACCTAGCTAAATGTATCGTATATATGAAGCAAAATTCTAAGCCATGTGTCCACACTTGAAAACCACTACTGTTTGGTGGAGTTTTCAAATGTTTTCTCTTCAATTTTTTATTTATCAAACAAGGAAAATTGGGTGAAAGTAATGGTCGATGGGTGATGATGGAGTAGGAGAAGGTGGTTCGTGGGTGAAGATGGAGAAGATAAATAGTTTGTAACTTAGGTTTTTTTTTTTTTATAGTAATTAGGGTGATTTTATTGTTGGGTGTAAACATATAGTCAAGAGGTGATAATTAGGAGATTTTAAAATTTATATGGGTGTTAAATAGGATGAGTGGAGGTGGTAATTTATGTGAGTGGCGAATAGGAAAAGCGTGGGTGCTAAATAGGGAAACCTTTGGGAGTGAGCATGTTTAGATACACATCTACAGTTTCTCGATTTTTAAAAGTTAAAAATGTACGAATATAAAGTTTCAAAACTAATTGTCGATTTCTATAAGTTTTAAAGCAAATATACTTTTAGACAGTTGTTGACACCCCAATTTCGCACCTTCCACAGTAAATATCAATCTTATGCTTCGAAGCCAAATACAAGAGAAATTCTGTGTGGAAACCATTTGGGTTTTCATATCTTTTCCATCAAGCCCACAAGCTTTACCCAATCAAGCCCACAAGCTTTACCCAATAAAGACCACAAGCTTTACCCAATCAAGCCCACAAGCTTTACCCAATCAAGCTCACAAGCATTACCCACTCGTACCCGTTTCATTATCCATTTGAGCCCGGGATCTCTTGCTATCACACTGAAGAGGAGGAAAATACAAAGTCACTGGTGAAAGAATGGAGTCGTTTCGAGTTCGTATGCAAAAGTTACGAGCAAAACGAGAACTCAGAAGACGATAAGGGGCGCCCACTTTTCACCCTCCCCTTATCCGCACCAAGACTTTAATTAGTAATTGTTTTCTTCAAGTGGAACTTACATATATTTGTTTTGAAGAGAATACGGGTGGAAGAGGAAGAAAAGAAGAAAAAAAAGGATTTTTTTTTTCTTTCTTAAATGCAAGTGGGACCCACACTTGTTTTATTAGGAAAAGAAAAAGGAGAAGAAAACAAAGGGGTCAAGTAGGGCCCACATTTGTTTTATTAGGAAAATAAGGGAAAAGGACGTGGGACCCACATGGTTTGAAAAGAAAATTGTTTTTTCTTTGCGAAGGACACTTGAATGCGGATAGATTAACGGAAGCCTGCCGGGTTTCATTCCTATAAATAGAGGTCGAAAACAATCCTCTCAACACACCAATTTCTGACACATAAACCTTTTCCTACATCATTTTTCTCGCTACTGCTGCCGAGAAAGAAAACACTTTCTTTTCTACTTATTTTCCTCATGCAAGCATAATCAAAAAATCTAGGTTTCCACCCAAACCAAGAAGAATTATTGTCTCAACTAGAAAAATATTTCTTTTCACATGTTCTAAATCTTCATGTATTTTGTTTAATCAAAGAGAAATCAAGTTACCTTCCTGCATAATAGTTATTATTGTCCTATACATTTTTAGTTATTTCCAGAAAACCCCCAAAAAAAATAAAGAACATAAACCTAGAAATATCAAATCAAGTATTGCCTTTAAGTTCTTAAAAGATTAGCATTAAATTCCTGGTACTTTAATTACTTTCGCATACTTAACGGAAGCAACAAATCTCCTTAAGAATCCTTCAAGTTTCAGTATCATATTTCAGGTATATTAATTGCATATCTCTTAGGTAAACTATGTAGCTATACGGGAACAGAATGGTTCTCCATTTTCGTAGTAACACCGTAACTACCCTTTGCATTACATAAAATATTTATTTATTTATTTTCCAAGTGGGGATAAATTAAAGTGTGGGTATAAAGTGGAATTCCCTCCCACATCAAACCCATTGTCAAAAATAATATTAATAATAATAATAATAATAAAGTTCGCATTAGCTTTATTTTCATTAAGTTAATCTACAGGTTAATTGTTCAACTTTGAGATTTCAACCAGATTTCTTCTAAAACAAAACCAAGGTTTTCACCAAACCATCACGATCCTGTACACATAAGTATTAGAAAAACTAAATTATAAACATTTCCCCATTAATCATGAAGTAGAGGCTAATCTTACGATTGGGCGGCTGATGGGTGCCTAACACCTTCCCATCCCGTACTAGAATCTCCTTACCCAGACTCTCTGGTAGCAGACCATAAACACGAAGGTCATGACTAGGTGTTGTTTTCCTCAAAAGAATTCAAACTAGTTAAAGGGTCCTGACTCCCTTTAGTCAGGTGGTGACTCTAATCTACCTTTCTTTTGCTCTTTACGGAGTTGACCCTCTTACAAACAAACTAGTAAGAAATTATCTCTGCCAGACCCTATATGATCAACATCTATGAACAGATGAACACATGGACCTTGCCCCAAAACAATTGAGGACAAAGAATAGACCGGCACTCGACCCGTGCATACCGACCCCCGATTTCTACAGTGGCGACTCTGCTGGGGAAAACAAGAGATTCGACTTGAAAAATGATTAAAGGGAAATTTTATAATCTTTTCTTTATACTGATATCATAGTTCAGATTTTGTGATTTCAGGCACTTATACAAGCGTAAGCAACCATAACGCGAGTGGGGGCTTACACTCGTACTTGGCATCGGTCGGAGGAAGGAAGACTGGTCAAGATGGATGATTCACAACATGGGAAAGGGGAAGCCAACAATACGGACATCCTCACCTCAAAGATAGAACAAATCATTGAGGAAAAACTCGCCAATTTCTTTAAGAAGCTGCAAGATGAGGCTAGAAATGACGGAAAAGGCTCAGATTCTCATCAACATACAAATGGCGCTGGATCCAAGGACGATCATCAACCAAAATATCAAAACAAAAACGGAGAATCCGGAGGTACAGGCGACAATGATGAAATTCCAACACCAAACAAGGAGAGCTTGGAATTCGAGCATTTCAAAGAACATGTAATGAAGAGGCTGTCAATAATCGAGGACAACATCAGAGTGGATGGGGAAGTATGGTACACTCCGCCAAGTGGATACTTGCCTGAAGGTTTCAAATTTCCAAAAATAGAAAAATATAATGGCATGGGACCCCCGGGGTCTCACATTAAACTGTATCTCCAATACCTAAAGCCCCAAGGTTTAACTGACGACTGGATGCTAAACTTGTTCCACCAAAGCTTGACTGGGTTAGCCCTTGATTGGTACCAACATGCAGAGAAATCAAAAATCTCTACATGGCCACTCATGATTAATTCATTCGTCGAACATTTTGCAAAAAATACAGATCACTCTATGGCCTTACGCCAGCTTGAGTCCCTTCGACAAGGGGCACATGAAGGTTTCGTCGACTGGATGAGTCGGTGGGAAAAGAAAGTGTTCTAAATGTTCGAACGACCATCAGAAGAGGCGCAACTAAAAATTCTAATGAAAAATCTCTCAATGTCTTACAGGGTATTCATCAGCATGTCTGCACCTGAAAATCTTTCCGATTTTCGAAGGAAAGGAGCAAGCATCGAGGATGCAATGAAGGACGGCGTATACTCCGGATTCAATATAGGGCAAATCTCGACAAAAAAGAAGGAAATTAATTATTTCAACCCAACTGTTGCAACACCTACTTACATTAGAGCTGCAGGGAAAGCACCTATCACCAATGCATTCCGCCAAGACAAAGGACAACAATATGTCGAGAAAAGGTGGAGCCGGAATCGAGTATTTTCTAATCTGGACGGAGAAATGAGTGACTACCTTCCTAGGCTAGTTAAGGAAAAATTAATTCAACTCCGAGATCCTAAGCCTGTACCTAATCCCAAACCTCGGGGTTACGATGAGTCAAAGACATGCAGCTACCATCAGAGTGCAGGACACAATACCAATTCATGTTTCGTCCTGAAAAATCTTATCCAAGATTTGCTGGACGACAACAAGATAATCATCGAGGGAGCGTCAAAGCAACCTAATATACAACAAAATCCACTTCCAGCGCATCAAGGAAATCAGGGAATCAACTTCATTGAGGAAGATGACGCTGAAATACGTCAACCATCTCTAATATCGGACCGTACGATAAAAGAGAAGGACCAAACAAATGAAGCCTCCAGAGTCGTTGCTGAGAACAAAATGGAATCTGCAAAGAGTGCCCCAGACGCCAACATCCGTATGACGAATAAAAAACCATTGTTCACCATTGCAGGAAGCGGGAAAGTCATATATTTCGAAAGCCTATCGAAAAATGCGAAGAGATACAACATCAAACAAGGGGAGGAAGACAGTTCAAGCCTCTCAACTTGCGAAACGAAAATCCAGGTGTCCTAGCAAGGGAAATCCGATTCGGATCGAGGCCAAACAATCAACATGAAGCTATAAAGGAAGACAACTTACTCATTGAGCAGTTGCGAAGAACAAAAGCGGATATTTCAATTTGGGGATTGTTAGAAGCATCGACCAGATCACCGCCCGGGCTCTACAAGAGGCACTAAGTTTGATGCATGTTCCCACAGGAATCACTCCCAATGAACTAGTACACCTAATCGACCGAGCTGCAAGACCAGGTGCGATTACTTTTACAGATGACGACCTGCCACCGGAGGGGAAGGACCACAACAAAGGTCTTTACATTACCATTGGTTGGGAAAATATGATCATACCTTCTGTCTTCATGGATAATGGTGCTGGCGTCAATATATGCACATTGAAAGCGGCTAAAAAGATGGGGGTCGACGTGAGCCGTATCACTAAAGCCGATGAATCAGCCTTGACAGTCCGAGCATTTAACAATGGTAAGCAAACAGGAATCGGTGAACTGACCATCGAAATATGGGTTGGTCCATTAAAAACCTATGCTACCTTCCTGGTAATGGACATCTCTGCAAGCTTCAACCTCCTTCTAGGTCATCCATGGATGCACAAGAATGGAATAGGTGCATCCTCTCTTCATCAGAAAGCCATATTCTGGAAGGGAAATGAGCTAATTACCGTGCATGGAGATGATGAAGAAATTAAATAAGGTCCCACCAGATCTCAGTGAACATGATCCCAGAAATTCATAACTACACAGCAGAGATCCGACATGAGAACAAAGCTGGAGCATCAATTCATCACGCCTGTACGGGTCAATTTAAATATCGAAATCGAAATATTCCGAAAATGCTACAGAAAAGCAATTTCTTTCCGGGAATGGGTCTGGGGCTCCGACAACAAGGGCCCACACAACCAATAACAATACCTGGGAGAAAGGCGTTTGATACGGCAGGATTGGGATATCAGTCGATCTATCAAGACTCTACGACATTTGGGAAAAGAAAAGAAGATCAAGGAATCGATTGGAGTCGTCAACCGTCCTTCCAAAAGTGGTTTATCCGTAAGGGAGGAGAAAAGGTTCCAACACCAAACACACTAGCAAAGATCACACCGGTGATAACAAGAAGGAGTTTTGATCAAAGAAAAGAAGCCGAAGAACCCGCCTATGAAGGAGTAAGTCATCTTTTTTCTCCATCTCCCACTGACAGCGCAGGCGAACCCAGCGGACATAAAGGGGAGGATGGAAGAGAATTGGAAGTTCTAGAACAAGAGGAGAGTACAGCGAGCTCAACCCCGGGAACTGAAAAGGAAATCCAAGAATGCATGGTCATTGCATGCTCAGAGTTGCAATCTCGTAGAAGGAGGAAAACCCCTGTCTATAATGGTAAAGGCTCCCCCATCAAACACCTCAAGTCATTCTCCTGGTACATGAAGCCATTGAAGATGCATGAAGAGGACTTGAAACAATACTTCGGCGAAAGCTTAACTGGGAGCGCGTCAATATGGTTTTCAACTAATGACCGAGTTCTGCGAGCAACATGGCCAAAAACGATCAATGCTTTCATAGAATATTTTTCAAAAATTCGACCAGAGATGATCAATCAAAACCTAGACCAACACCTCGAAAAACAGAGAGAGAGAGATTTTGGAGGACCAATGCCAGAAGGAGGAGTCAATCATCTGATAGAAGAGTCTGCATGATAATTCCCAATGAATGCTGATCAACTCAAGAGGTACTACGCCTAATCAACGACGACATTCCAGCATGCCTAATCCATGCATCTCCTCAAAAGATCAACTGGTTTGTCAACACTCATGATTTTTATCATCGTTTTCTACGCTATCAATCTTGTTTTAAAAAAAAAAAAAAAACCAAAAAAAAAGAGTTTATTAAGTTTTAATTTCTTTTCAAAAAAAAAAAAAAATCGGAGAGTTTATCAATGATGTAAAGCTTAGGATTTGGGTATGGTGTTATGAGCAACCAGATAGGCAGCTGAGACAAACTCTCCAAATCAAAATTTTAGTTTTGTAAATTTTTAAGTTTTTTATTTTGTTTTCAAAAAATAAAAATAAAAATAAAAATAAAAATAAAAATAAAAATAAAATAAATGCTGATGATGAAAGCCCTAGGATGATACTGTGCCTTGCACACGTACCAAATAGGAAACTGAGGCAAACGTTTCTTGAGTTATTTTAAGCCTAATAATGTTCTAACCATGCTTTAAGCTTTTTGTGAACGACGAGTTATCTGAATTAAGGCTTCTCCACCGGAGTCAGCGATCTGCACAGTCAGTGAAAGTCAAACCAAAGAACAAAAGCACCACCATAAAGAAAATATTTCATTCACAAATGAAGAAATTACAGAATCTTCGTCTACAACAATGAAAAGCATGAACTCTTCCTTATCTGAAGGATACATGATCAGATCGAGAAAAAAAAAGAACAACAACAAGAAATAAAAAAAATGATCTGACGGCAAACCAAAAAAGAAGAAATGAAAAACAAATAAGGAAAGCTGGTGATTTTATCTGAGTCTACAAGAAGGATCACAGTCCAGATCTGGAACATATAAGAAGGATCTGATGAAAAGATGGAGGAAAGAGGCAGTTGCAAAAAAAAAAAAAAAAAAAAAGGAGGAAGAAAGAGAAACTGATGGTCGGGGAAGAAGAAGGCAAGGAATTTAAAGCAAAGGATTAAGGCTCCATCAAACTGCTATTCGGGCAAACCGAAATGAAACCTGTAACTCGTTGGGCTTCTTCAACCCATTAGGGCCATTCATCCGATCCACTAGCCCCTTTTCCCTGTTCAAAAAGAAAAATCAAAAAGAAAGAAAGAAAAAAATAAACAAAAGAAAAAAAATGCAGTCTACCTCGTAAAGAAGTCGAAGCGTAGATAATTCTTCAGAAAGAGTATCAATACGTGCCTGCCTCCCCAGGGATTCTCTACTGACTTCATCATATCTCAACATGATACCGTACATCTCATTCACCACCGATGTCAACTGGTGCCCACGGCTATCCACCAAACGGAGCAAGTATTCTTGAAGAGGTATGGAAGCCTGAAGCGAGAAAGGAGTCAATAAAAAGTATTAAGTCATTAAGTCAAGAAGAGAAGAGTAACAGCGGTACCTCAGGAATATCATCCGGGAGAGGTAAACCAATAATATCTTCACGGTCAACAGGGCCACCTGCAATTGGAACCACATTTGAAGTCCCCAAGATAGGTATTTGAAAATCCCATGTTGGAAGAAGATGACCGAAGCCCGTTAGTGGAACTTGTTGAGAAGAAGCATTGCTGGAAGATCCCATCAATAATGGACGAGGGGCAAAACCCGGATCACCCACTACAAGATTCTCTCGGCAAGATTGGATAGTAAGAGGTGGACCTAAAGAAACCGATCTCCAATATGATTCAAAATTCATTCCCCGATCAACAGAATCTTCATAGGAACGTTGCGGATGACGTGAAATCTCGTCCATATCACTAAACGATGCATAAGGAAAACATGTAACGTTGGGAGGAGGAAAACGGGGTGTAGCGTCTGGTTGACTAATTTGTCTCCCAAATCGGTCACCAAGATACCAAGCACAGTAATCCGGACCACGTAACAAGTACCGAAGCATGCTAGACGACATGGCATGAATGGCTCTTTGATCACGCCGAATTAGATAATCCTTCCAAGGGTCCCAACAAATCTGCGATCAAAATGGAGGTATATATATATATTAATAAAAAAAAAAAAAAAAAAAAAAAAAAAAAAAAAAAAAAATATAGGGTTTCTTACAGATTCAACTGTCGCCCCCTCCAAACAAAGGCGCGTATATGCAGTGAGAGTGCCTTCAAGTGCACCTTTCCATCTAGCCATTCGAGGAAATGTTTGACTATTGGAGAAGCTTGTATCAAAAGGAGGGCGACTAAGAGGAAAATATTCGTAACACCAATACTGTTACAAAGAAAGAATATGGGTGTTAAAAAAGGGGGTCCAAAATCGTTCAACCTAAAGCAAGGAAAATGTACTCACATTCAAGATGGGCCAGAACCCACATAAGGCTTTTGTTTGAAGGCGTGTTGCTCGAGAAAGATAGGTGTAAAGTCGCGCCATCGCACAACTTCCCCAATCGTAAAAATTCACCAATTCAAGGTCAGAAAATGCTGCCAAGTAACCAGATTTGATATAGCCACCAGAAGAGTCAAGGAAGGTATGACCCGCAACAAAGATCAAGAAAGCTCTGGTAACAGTAATAACTTTAGCATCATATTTTGAAGCGTCAGCAGTGAGATCCAGCTCAGGGACCGAGAAACTCGTCTTCAAGCCTGCTAAGCTGACATACCAATTTTTAGGGAAGATATCCCCACAATGTGGTCCCAACAGGTTTCGGACATTCTCCTCTGTCACGTTTTCGCCCACCGGGACGGGAGCTCCTACCCCCACACGGATGCCAGTAATCATGTAGAAGTCCAGAGTGATGGTTAACTCACAATGTGGCAGGTGAAATGAATTAGTATCACCCCACCATCTTTCTGCCACGATTAAAACATTCTCACCATCATGGAACGGTTCCAAAGCTTCAATAAAGTCGTACCAACCAATCTATTGTACAATATCACGTACACCTTTGCATCGTCTCAACACCAGCCACCATTCTACTATACCAGTGGTCCCTCCTCGAATACGCGCCCAAGCGTAATTCTATGAAAGAAAGCAGTGGTTGAGAAATAATGAAAGGAAACTTGGAAAACAAAGAAGAAAATTTCGATCAACAAGGAAACTTACAGGGTCTTCCCGGATTCTTGCAGAAACGTGATCATCCACATCATTTAAAACCCCAACTCTTCGTCTTCTACGCAGCATAGGCAAAGTTGGAGGATCAGGAATAATGATAGCCATCCGCCTAGACGACATATTGAAGAAAAGAAAAGGAGTTTCTTACCTAAAGAAAGGTCTTTCTCCCCTATCTTATAAATTAAAAAAAAAAAGGGTAATTACTTCCTCAAGAAGTTTTCGAAAAAAAAAAATACTTTTTCAAGAATCGTCTCGTTAAAGAAAAACAAGGCATGTCAAGACAAAGCGTGGAAAGCAAGCCAAGAAGATGCTTTCAGAAGGTGAATGAAACCGACAAGCTCAACTGGGGCAGACCCAGCTAACGTTAGTATATTTCTTCATCAACCTATTCAACTATTTCAATCGGCTCGAACAAAGGGCAATCCAACTGAATCAACCGCAAAGGTTCAAAAATCAAGAAAATGGAGCTGACAAGTTCAACTGGGGCAGACCTAGCCAACGTCAGAAATTGCTTCATCAACTTTTCAACTATTCAATCGGCTCGAACAAAGGGCTATCCAAATGAATCAACCATAAAGGTTCAAAAACATCAAGAACAGGGAACTGACAAGCTTAATTGGAACAAACCCAGCCAACGTCAGGACTTTCTTCATCAACTCATCAAAAACCAACTTTTGAAAATCAGGTGCGATTGGGTTTTCATGGCTTTGTTCGTAAACCGCGAGCGATTACTCTCAAAGAGGGGCAACTGTTGACACCCCAATTTCGCACCTTCCACAGTAAATATCAATCTTATGCTTCGAAGCCAAATACAAGAGAAATTCTGTGTGGAAACCATTTGAGTTTTCATATCTTTTCCATCAAGCCCACAAGCTTTACCCAATCAAGCCCACAAGCTTTACCCAATAAAGACCACAAGCTTTACCCAATCAAGCCCACAAGCTTTACCCAATCAAGCTCACAAGCATTACCCACTTGTACCCGTTTCATTATCCATTTGAGCCCGGGATCTCTTGCTATCACACTGAAGAGGAGGAAAATACAAAGTCACTGGTGAAAGAATGGAGTCGTTTCGAGTTCGTATGCAAAAGTTACGAGCAAATCGAGAACTCAGGAGACGATAAGGGGCGCCCACTTTTCACCCTCCCCTTATCCGCACCAAGACTTTAATTAGTAATTGTTTTCTTCAAGTGGAACTTACATATATTTGTTTTGAAGAGAATACGGGTGGAAGAGGAAGAAAAGAAGAAAAAAAGGGATTTTTTTTTCTTTCTTTCTTAAATGCAAGTGGGACCCACACTTGTTTTATTAGGAAAAGAGAAAGGAGAAGAAAACAAAGGGGGTCAAGTAGGGCCGAAATTTGTTTTATTAGGAAAATAAGGGAAAAGGACGTGGGACCCACATGGTTTGAAAAGAAAATTGTTTTTTCTTTGCGAAGGACACTTGAATGCGGAGAGATTAACGGAAGGCTGTCGGGTTTCATTCCTTTAAATAGAGGTCGAAAACAATCCTCTCAACACACCAATTTCTGACACAGAAACCTTTTCCTACATCATTTTTCTCGCTACTCTGTCTGAGAAAGAAAACACTTTCTTTTCTACTTATTTTCCTCATGCAAGCATAATCAAAAAATCTAGGTTTCCACCCAAACCAAGAAGAATTATTGTCTCAACTAGAAAAATATTTCTTTTCACATGTTCTAAATCTTCATGTATTTTGTTTAATCAAAGAGAAATCAAGTTACCTTCCTACATAATAGTTATTATTGTCCTATACATTTTTAGTTATTTCCAGAAAACCCCCAAAAAAAATAAAGAACATAAACCTAGAAATATCAAATCAAGTATTGCCTTTAAGTTCTTAAAAGATTAGCATTAAATTCCTGGTACTTTAATTACTTTCTGCATACTTAACGGAAGCAACAAATCTCCTTAAGAATCCTTCAAGTTTCAGTATCATATTTCAGGTATATTAATTGCATATCTCTTAGGTAAACTATGTAGCTATACGGGAACATAATGGTTCTCCATTTTCGTAGTAACACCGTAACTACCCTTTGCATTACATAAAATATTTATTTATTTATTTTCCAAGTGGGGATAAATTAAAGTGTGGGTATAAAGTGGAATTCCCTCCCACATCAAACCCATTGTCAAAAATAATATTAATAATAATAATAAAGTTCGCATTAGCTTTATTTTCATTAAGTTAATCTACAGGTTAATTGTTCAACTTTGAGATTTCAACCAGATTTCTTCTAAAACAAAACCAAGGTTTTCACCAAACCATCACAATCCTGTACACATAAGTATTAGAAAAACTAAATTATAAACATTTCCCCATTAATCATGAAGTAGAGGCCAATCTTACGATTGGGCGGCTGATGGGTGCCTAACACCTTCCCATCCCGTACTAGAATCTCCTTACCCAGACTCTCTGGTAGCAGACCATAAACACGAAGGTCATGACTAGGTGTTGTTTTCCTCAAAAGAATTCAAACTAGTTAAAGGGTCCTGACTCCCTTTAGTCAGGTGGCGACTCTAATCTACCTTTATTTTGCTCTTTACGGAGTTGACCCTCTTACAAACAAACTAGTAAGAAATTATCTCTGCCAGACCCTATATGATCAACATCTATGAACAGATGAACACATGGACCTTGCCCAAAAACAATTGAGGACAAAGAATAGACCGGCACTCGACCCGTGCATACCGACCCCCGATTTCTACAACAGTTATTATCGTCTTCCGAGAATGTTTCAATGATTGAAATGAGATCTTAGAACTAATAATCATGATTGGATATAACACAGTATGCGTACTTGTATGCTCATTTGTGCAAGATATTCCAAGTCTGGGAACCATGGTATGGTATGCGTACTGGTTGGTTATTGAAAGTCCGGGAACTAAGTATATATACCGGTATGCGTACTGGCGTGAGTTTAGTTCTGAAAATTCAACTAAATTTTGGAATGTATGCCCGTTCGCATACCGGCGAACCCAAACTTGGTCCGGCCACTTAGGTATGCGTACCCGTTTGCATACTTGAATAGGTTATGTTCTAAAATCGGTTTGTTCATGAATTAATACATTTATATAATAAGGAATACAATCTTTTGTAAAACGTGTCTATAATGTTCTTGAATTGATTCGAGTGAATCAAAATCGATTTTTCTTCAATTCTGTCTTGTATACTTCTATAAGAATATAACCAATTGAACAACTCTAGAACTAGTTTCATTTGAGTCATTTGAACTAGTTATGGTCAAGATAAATATGGTTGATATGAAAGTGTTCATATGGCTAACTTCGGTTAACTATTATTGAGCCAACAAGGTGTACATGTTTAGGTACGGTTACTCATATCTAAATGAAGTAACTTTTCATTTGTGTGTAACAAGCTAAGTTCTTTCTAACAATGGAGAGATATTAGCTTGAGTCTAATCAGGTTTTCATCTAACGGTGAATATTGAATGCTTTGTTACCAAGGTAACATTGATTGCAAACCCTAATTTGAAGACTATATAAAGGAGAACTTAGCAACTGGGAAACCCAATCCCCACACCTCCTATGTGATACTAATTGCGACTAGTGTCGATTCCCCTTTAACCTTAGGTTTTTCACGAAACCCCGTAGGTTAACGACTTAAAGACTTCATTTGGATTGTGAAGCCAGGCAGGGGCATAGCCAGCCCAGTGCAAGGGGTTGCACTTGCACCCCCTGCCGCCCATTTCAAGCCTAAGTAGATTTTTTTTTAATACCCAACCTATTTTTGCATTTTTGCACCCCCTAAAAAAATTTCTTGCACCCCATAGCAATTTTTTGCACCCCTATCCAACATTTCTTGGCTACGCCCCTGAAGTCAGGCCCAACTATTTTCTATGTAGTTGGGTGTCATGATCTTGTTGTTTTCTATCGTATTGAGTACTATCTTCTCTAAGATTTGCTCGAGATTTATTCTCCGATAGGCAAGATAAAAAATAGTCACAAACATCTTCGTCTCATCGTTTGTGATTCCACAATATTTTGTTTCGCTTCCATACAATTAAGATTATTGTGAGGTGATTGATAACTCTCTAACGCAACAACAACAACAAAAATAAATAAATAACGCGGCCGAGATTCAATCAATTTTTAGAAAATAATTTTTGTTCTTAAAACTCAACTTTGAGCACCATGAAAGTGTTTCCGACAAACTACACAGGAGTACACCATATATAAGGTCTCCCTTTAGTCGACCAACTAACTTTCATAAGTTACGGAAAACCCAACATGGTTTCCTCCTGTTTTACCTGGGCCGCAACCCCTCTCTCTCTCTCTCTCTCGATATTTTATTTTCTCTCTGAAAATGTTTGAAATGAAGAAGACGACGGATAAGGTAAGTTGGCACGTGTGAAGTGAACACATGTTTTCTAAAAATGTCGGAAAACATAATTTCTTTTCTCACCAACAAAATAATATTTTGGGGCACTTTTCCAAAACCTCCCGGTTTGGGAATTTCTCCAAAGTTACAGTTCGGGGAATTTTGCTAATTATCCCTATATAACACTGACACGTGTAACAAACTTACATGACTTAGCAGAGACTGTTATACACATACACACTAAGCAAAAACAAACATAGGATAGGGGACAACCCTTTCTACAATAACAAACAAGAAAACAGAAGAATATACACTTCTTATACTTCGTTTATTTTATATATCATTGTTATAAAAAAAGGTGGTGCTTGACTCTGAGATTTGAGAGTCATTAGATGGACATGATTGAATGGGGTCCATGATATGGCGGCCGGGATAATCCGGATGGACTTTTCTCAAGCGACGGCCAGCAAAGTTTGGTTTTGTTACGGGGTAGAGTTTGGGTGAACAGAATTATCTTGGGGTGATCCTCGGGGTAGACTGTGTCCGTCGATTGGATATATAGAAAATTAGAGCCATTGTTTTTTATGCGAGTCATATAAAAGCCATTTTTTCTCCGCCGATCCTTTTTCACCGATCCTTCTTCCTCTCCTCTTTGAAAGGAAACACATATGATTGAAAAGGTATCGATCTAGAACTGATTTATCAATATTAGATTGGGTTTTAATTTATTGGGATTTCCACATGTTACTCCTTTGTATGTGTTCTAATAAGATACGTGAGATTCTTAAAAAAAAAAAAGGTTCGTGAAATTGCTGCAGTTTATATGATATTAGGTTAACACTGATTTATCAATTATTGATTTATGTAGCAGAGGAAGACGATTGATAGGTGTGATAAACACCTAATTTTATATCTAGTATTTATGCTTTCTTTGCGAGTTTTCATGTAAACTATGTATCTTATGATTACTTTTGAGTGTATTAGGTGCTTTGGAGTCATTACGAGCAAAAGAAGGAAAAATCATCTATTTGGAGCGAAAAGAACAAGAAATCGTCTAATTTCCTAAAAGAGAGACGGAATTGTCACTGCATGAAATCTACTACGAGCAGTCGCATAGGCGTATCAGACGCTGAAATCTCGTGTCAGCTAATGTTGGTTCAAACACCAAAAGACAGGCGCTGACCATATAAAATTATCCATGGAGAATATGGGCTTGTATTTGTTAGTGGACCCTCATCAAGGGTTATATGCACGTAAGGTCTTTTTAGAAACCCATGGATCGAAGGAAGACATTGTGTGGTTGAATCGACAGTTCTGTCAGTAAAGATGGAAGATAGTGATGCTGACGATGCTGTGTAGAGCTTGAGCTGCAGAGAGTTGGCGCTGAGAGTGATCGATGATGAAGTTCAGCAGGCATGCAGCTGGATGGAGCTCGACATATGCTGGGAGTTGGTAATCTGTGATGGTTGATAGCTTCCGTGAAATATAGAAGAAGTACGGACTGCATTTGTAGCTGCTCGATTGAATAAGATAGCGACGACGATGGAAGGCTGTGGTGTTAAACATGGTTGGATATCGAGATAAGACAGGTGGGATTGCTGTCATAGTTGGACGCTGCAAGGGTGATGGCACTGCTGAGATGGAGGAAGCTGTAGTTAATGGTGGTTATGGCAGTTGAGCTCGAGAGAGTAAGAGAAGATGGAGCTTGGTGTCATCGCGATCATAGATTAATAGATCGAGTTGGACAGAGAGGTAGAGCATCGAATGACGAGCAAGATCAGGGTAGATGCCCAACATTACACTTTTTCATACCAAAGAGGAGAGGAAGAAGGATCCTTTTTCACCGATCCTTCTTCCTCTCCTCTTTGAAAGGAAACACATATGATTGAAAAGGTATCGATCTAGAACTGATTTATCAATATTAGATTGGGTTTTAATTTATTGGGATTTCCACATGTTACTCCTTTGTATGTGTTCTAATAGATACAAAACTTGTTCTCTTTTAAGATACGTGAGATTCTTAAAAAAAAAAAGGTTCGTGAGATTGCAACAATATTCTCAATACTTTGATTTGCTTTTTATTGTTTTGCTTTTATTTTATCTTAGTTTATATGATATTAGGTTAACACTGATTTATCAATTATTGATTTATGTAGCAGAGGAAGACGATTGATAGGTGTGATAAACACCTAATTTTATATCTAGTATTTATGCTTTCTTTGCGAGTTTTCATGTAAATTATGTATCTTATGATTACTTTTGAGTGTATTAGGTGCTTTGGAGTCATTACGAGCAAAAGAAGGAAAAATCATCTATTTGGAGCGAAAAGAACAAGAAATCGTCTAATTTCCTAAAAGAGGAATTGTCTAGTATTTATGCTTTCTTTGCATGAAATCTACTACGGTCAGTTGTTTATCTCGAGCTATTTTTAAAATTGAAGGCATTTGGAGCGAAAAGAACGGAATAAAATGACAAATCGTCTAATCGACGACAAGGATCATGCTGAAATCTCGTGTCAGCTAATGTTGGTTCAAACACCAAAAGACAGGCGCTGACCATATAAAATTATCCATGGAGAATATGGGCTTGTATTTGTTAGTGGACCCTCATCAAGGGTTATATGCACGTAAGGTCTTTTTAGAAACCCATGGATCGAAGGAAGACATTGTGTGGTTGAATCGACAGTTCTGTCAGTAAAGATGGAAGATAGTGATGCTGACGATGCTGTGTAGAGCTTGAGCTGCAGAGAGTTGGCGCTGAGAGTGATCGATGATGAAGTTCAGCAGGCATGCAGCTGGATGGAGCTCGACATATGCTGGGAGTTGGTAATCTGTGATGGTTGATAGCTTCCGTGAAATATAGAAGAAGTACGGACTGCATTTGTAGCTGCTCGATTGAATAAGATAGCGACGACGATGGAAGGCTGTGGTGTTAAACATGGTTGGATATCGAGATAAGACAGGTGGGATTGCTGTCATAGTTGGACGCTGCAAGGGTGATGGCACTGCTGAGATGGAGGAAGCTGTAGTTAATGGTGGTTATGGCAGTTGAGCTCGAGAGAGTAAGAGAAGATGGAGCTTGGTGTCATCGCGATCATAGATTAAGCTGTGTAGAGCTTGAGCTGCAGAGAGTTGGCGCTGAGAGTGATCGATGATGAAGTTCAGCAGGCATGCAGCTGGATGGAGCTCGACATATGCTGGGAGTTGGTAATCTGTGAGATCGAGTTGGACAGAGAGGTAGAGCATCGAATGACGAGCAAGATCAGGGTAGATGCCCAACATTACACTTTTTCATACCAAGAGCCAATGCCTGTTGAGCAACTAGTCCAGTATCTATGTGATACCAAGCAAGGATACACACAATTCGGTGGGCTCCGTCCTTTTGGTGTCTCATTTCTTTTTGCAGGTTGGGATAAAAACTATGGTTTCCAGCTCTACGCCAGTGATCCAAGTGGTAACTACAATGGGTGGAAAGCTGCAGCAATAGGTGCAAACAATCAAACTGCACAGTCGATGCTTAAGCAGGATTACAAAGACGAGATCACTAGAGAAGAAGCTGTTGAACTTGCCTTGAAGGTTCTAAATAAGACCATGGACAGCACTGGTCACCGTCACTGACTGTTGGTGGTTAAATCTGCAGATAAAGATTAGTGAGTGATAATAGCTCGATGATGAAG
Source organism: Papaver bracteatum (assembly GCA_023529315.1). NCBI lineage: Eukaryota > Viridiplantae > Streptophyta > Magnoliopsida > Ranunculales > Papaveraceae > Papaver > Papaver bracteatum. The sequence continues at coordinate 621,533 of JAJJWX010004855.1, forward strand.
CTGATGTTGTTCATGGTAATATTATGGACTGCCGGTATGGTTATTGTGGATGATGTTCGAAGAGTTAAAGAGGACTTAATGGTGATTCTCGGTGGAGTTTAGCTGACCTTGATAATGGGTATCGGCTATTAAGGGCGATGGAGGAGTTGAATATGTAAGTCGAGGAGAAATAAGTACGGACTGAAGAGTAATGAAGATCAACAGTGGAAGAACGGAGCTGCTGCCAGCGATAGAATGGAATATGATGCTGTCGAGTTGGAGTTCACTGTGGCTGTCGTAAGTCGGGGTTGGAGGTTGGATGCCAGTGTAGTGCATGAAGCGCTTGGCAGTGATGATAATGGAGTCTGCAGCTGGGAGTTTGAGGCAGTATTGATGATTAATCGGTGAAGCTGGCAGCTGTAACGATGAATCACTGGAGCCGTGATGATTGTTGGTGACGATAAGTCAAGGTTGAAGTAGAGCTCGAGGTTTGAGCTGTAGGCAGTTGCTGGTTTCTGAGGCAAAGTATGGATGGAAAGAATGCATGGACGTGAATAGGGACTGGCAGCTGTGACGGAACAGATGAGAGTTTGTTGCTCGAGTTTGAAGAAATGGGCTTCATTGGTGTACGGCATGAGTAAACGATACATAGATATGGGTTGGACTTCTACATCTGTAGCGTAAGCCCAACAGGCTTTTAGCCAACGTCTAACACGGTCAGAATTAATGGAAAAACCAGCTTGCCGTGGCTCAGTTCGTACAGCCTTGGCCGTGAGTTTTGGCCAGATTTTGGCAATACACTTCGTCCGGGGTTTAATGCACGGGACATAATTTCAAGAGGAGGTGCACTTTCCTATTTTAATAGGTTTCCTAACTTTCAAGAGGAGGTTACAAAACTCCATATATAGGGAAGCCTAGGAACAAAACAATTATCTAATTCTACTTTTGTTTCTAGGGTTTAGCAACATGCTAGGGTTTCTCTTTCTTCTTGTTATGAACTCCTTGAACATGAGTACTTAAAGTTTATTATTGGTTATGGAATAATGGGATTTCACAAAGCATGATTCTTTGATTCAATATATTAGTTTTGTCTCATATTTATCGTTTACAATTCTCTGAAAATATAGTTGTATGATTTGAATGCTAGTTTGATCGAGTCGCGAATCGGTTGAGTTTTTTTTCACATTTATTGCTAGTTTAGGGTTTATTATAGGTAAAAGTGATATTCCTTGAATACAAGTAGCATAAATATGATTATGGTTTGTAGTGATATATTCTTATGATCATATGTGAATCGTAACCTTTGTTAAATTGAATTAGTGAGCTTTCCACATTCAATTGCTTTGATTGGCCTGATTTCATAGAAATTAATGCATCTTGGGAATTAAAATTAATTAGTGCTTTTACATGTTAGGTTGTTCTTTTAGATATAACTCATACTCGCATCTTTTAATGTGTTTGTTGATAATAAAAGGGAATTTGCGGGATATTCTTGCGATCAAGATATTCTAGGGCTTTTGATAAAAGTTGAGATTAAATATCAATTCTAGTTATTGATTTGAAAACATATTTGTGAATGAAGATGAATCCTTAACCAATATTCTCAATACTTTGATTTGTTTACTTTTTATTGTTTTGCTTTTATTTTATCTTAGTATATAAAAATCAGAAAAATACCCGGTGTTTTATATAAGGAACCGAAAATATATTGACAACCTAGACCTCTCTGTGGGATCGATCCTTTCTTGCCCTTTCTATATTTATATTTTGAGTAGTAAGAAAGTGTAATTTATTTTTGACGCATACGACAACGATCAACGATGCAGAAGAAGAACAGGAGATTTCAAAGTTGCATTTTAATTTAGAAATTGGATTGGGTTTTAATTTAGACTCAGGTTTTCGTTTCGATTTTTCTTTCTTGATTATCCATCCCTATTTCACCGATTTCAAAGTCTATTTATTTAGAATCACAGGTAAACTCATCGTCTCTTATCTCTGTTGATTTTACACCTTCATCAGCCCCTGTTGCTTATTGTGGACTTTATGACATAGGTAATTCCATTGATGGTACATAATTCCAGTTTCTCACACTAATTTGACTGTTATTTTTTGTTATCAAACAGGAACTATCAGGTGACTGTTTGAAGAATAATGATCTGATCAGACAATCAACTTGAAAAGACGACAAGCATGGTAAGGTCTTTAAGACTTATTTGAATATTTAAAGCTGAATGTTGATTGGTAAATCTATTTTTTAAGGTATGAATGTGCACAAATGGATAGTATGCCCGGTGCATTATGCTTTTGAAGAACATGGTTAGTGTTGATAATTGTAGGGAGTCATGACCCTTAGGTTTTGTGGCTTCTCTACTTAACTATGAACACATTGGTTGATGCCTTTTGGTGTATGTGGATAGGATTGAGTTTACTGGGAGAGAGGTTTATTATTAGCAAATCATTATTTACGCAGTTTGAACCTTTACACTGATTTTTTGTTCGTTGTCTATAGGGGTCACAAATCTAACCCCTTTCTTAAATTTTCGTGTTACATACCCTTGCATCTCATTATTTTTCACATGGAATCCAATATAGCTATGGAATAATGAGTACTGAGCATGAAGATTCATGATTTTCTTGAATTTATTATTTGTATAATATTGAACATTGTGGTAGTAGTTGTTTTTATGATCCCGAAAAGCTAATAATTGCTGCTTATATCCTTGTATTATTGATTTATCTAATTGATTTTATACTAAACCATATGATTCTCATATGAGATTTTCTATGTGAGAATCCCAGCAGTAGACCTCCAGCATCATATGGTGCAAGATAAAGTGTTATGTAAAAATTGTTGCGATCCAGAAGCATGTCTTTTGGTCGATACTGAGTTTATGTGATAGGCAGGATCTCCAACTTGCATTCCGAAGTCTGTTACTCCTCGATGCAGCAAAGCTGGGTTGAAAATATGCAGCTATAGCAGCGATCACAGTTTCATGTGAGCAACCAGCACCAAGACCAGCAAGTGCTCCATCTAAACAAGTTGGTTAATATTAATAGCATTTCAGTTTCATTTGTGTAATTGATATAATTTGTCTACTCTTCTGACTTTTCTTTTTGATGCCATGTTACAAAAACAACTACACTCCAAGCGAGCTAGAGAGAAATTCTGATTGGAACCCTAAACAGCGCACTGATCTTATAAAATCTAAAAGGTAAGTGCATGTTTTCTGCACTCTGATGTTAAGACTTGGTGTATTTTGCCCATATTGTTCTTAAAATACTATTGCTAGCAGTCTGATGTATAGTCTTATTTTTAGATGAACTGCTTAGGCTTCACATGCCCGATTCACATGTATACATATCAATGAGATAGTCAATTGAGTCCCCTGCAAAAAATGGAATACATATCACTTTCAAAATTATCAATGAGATAGTCAATTGAGTCCCAATTCACAGGTATACATATCACTTTCAAAATTATCCGCAAGACCTAAGACGAACAAATTTCCTCCCATCACATCAACAGAGTGATTTTTCATGGTCGAGGAGTGAAAAAAGTCATTAACGAGTACAAAATACTGGAAGGGTATATTTTTAAAATAATTCCCATTCATCTCACATGTGTATATATTCATTTGCATGGTAAATACTTTGGTATTAATTCTACATCACTTTCCTTTATGTACGTGAGTTCATTGCTAAAGTATGTGGGGGTTTATGGTAGCTGAAAGTATGTGCTTTAATAGTGACAAGTCATTGGAAGATGGTTATGGCAGCTGTCTTCTTTCGAATTCAGGCGATTCAGAGTGAAGATATATTATGCCAATTTGAAAATAGTTGTCTTCATGTCAAATGCAAGCCTTTAGTGGTCCATATTTGGTTTTTGCATATTACATTCTCCATGTCTTTCTACTTTCACTGGCTTTAATACTTTGAGATATTATTGCTTCATTTAGGCTAAAAAAGAGGCATAAAAGTTCTTGAATGAATGTGTAACATATTAATATCGGGAAAATAAGATACTTTTACACTAGGTAAATCTAAACAATGATGATTGATGATTCTCGGCTTTACATCAATATTATATTGTAGATATGGGTATAAATCTGAAACTTTTAATGTATGAGATTCCTCCGAGAAAAAAAGAAGAAGAAAGATGTGGTCCAAGGGGTGCATCTTTACTGACTGTACACTAATATATTGATGCTAGAAATTAAACTTGGTCTCTGATGGTTTGTTAATATGCTTATTTTGACATATTTACTTCTTACTTCTTAGCTAATTAATTTTTTTATAAATATTGTGTATTTTTGGTGGTTCCAGTTTTTGAGCTTTTTTAGATCGTTCCATCGTTCCCTACTTGAATAATATTAGTGGCACCATCAAGTTCAAGTTTCATGCTTATATTTCATACGTGGAATTGGAATCTAGACATAGGAAAGAATTGTTCATCTTCCAATCTGTTTTACATCGTATTAGAAATGTATCAATGTTTTTATATGTTGGGATTGGAAGAGATGGAAAATCTGAACTAAGTAATTGCATTCCCATATACTCAAATGATGTGTTTTATTTTTGTTTTTCCATTTAAGGAGTGGAAACGATATAACAGGATGATAAACCAAGAAGAGCAAGTTCGGGAGTCATTGACACATTGGAACCCAAATTTCCTGGGAAAGGATGGAAAAGGCAGAGCAAGGAAAATCACAAAGGTAATCCTTAGGATCCTCCATTGGGGCAGAATTTTTTTTTCTTCCATTTGAATGAATTTTGTTGCCATCAGTTCAATACGTTTTACTTAAAGCTTTGTCCAATTTTCTATGCACACGAGACTTAGATTTCCAAGAATGTGTGATAATGGGTTTCCTAAAGGTATGTCTCGAGAATTTTTTGTGCTCAGGTAGCCTTGATAGAATCAAAGACCAATACCGCACTATACTATCAACAAAGGTAGTTGTGAAGCTTTAGTTCTGTAAGTTAGTTGGGGAATTGGGCATTTGTCTCAATTTGCACAGTGGCTCAGTGTATAACAATGGATTTTTAGCTTATTTATTCGTTTTCCTTAATGAACTACTTTTATAGTACATGGGTTTCTTTCACTTTTAGGCATGATGTATTCAGCTATGGATCATACTATGAAAGCTTAATTTCCGTACTTTTTTGTACCGACTAATTGTTAGGATAATGGATATTGAATTTTCGGAGGGATTACTTAGTCTGATTATGTTTACTCACAAGCGGTGCAGTAAATAAAATTCATCCCCAAAATGGTGTGGTCGCAAATTCAAAAATCTATCTCGATCTGCCAGGTGAAACTAATTGTAAATAGTATTTTAGAACAGGATTATGTGGATATGGTAACAATTGTCACTTAATCATCCTTCATATCCAGGATAGTAACAAAAGAAGTTCACATCCCATTCAATTTAAGTAAAAGCCAAATTTAGATGTGAATAACAATCGCTTTCAGATTCCTTTGCATATAATTGTCCTAGCGTTATACTGGAACTCCGTGGAACTTTCTAATAGTATCATTGAACTTGCCATTATGTAGTCACACGTTTTGCAGTATATAGGTTGTAGGTGTAAATTATCCACAGATACAGGTGGCAACATCCTAGGCCCGGTGTACCCAAATACGAAGAGACGTGAAGTATAGAGCGAATATTAACGGGCGCGAGATTTAAGGAGCCACGTGGATCGGGCGTAATGATTTCGGACAAGACTCGACCCAAACTTCTGATAAAGATGACAAGATAAGGCGTGGCGGGTCAAACGAGGATCTATGGTCAAACGGATTAGAAAGTACGGGTCACATCGGATAACCATAAGGGCGACAGTCAAGATAGGCGACATCGTGTTAATAAAGAACCTGAAGAGATCGGCCCGAATGAAGGATAGGCGAGGAGTCAGGATGCATCGGCCACATGAGACGACATGAATCGGCCCGATCACAGAACTGCTGAATAGATGTAACATGACCAACACCTTAATTTCGCTGTATGCAACTTCTCCTATAAATAGAGGGACTTGTATTCAAGGAAGGCAGGTTGTAATTTAAGAGAGAGAGGGATAGAAACTCGAGTGAACACTAAGAAGAAGTAAGTGAGTAGTAAGTTCATCTTGTAAGGAAATCCCACCAAGAGCAACACCTTTGTAACACTTCGAAGTAATAAGATTCATCCTTTCACCCCCGTGGACATAGGTAATCATGCCGAACCACGTATATCTTGTGTTCATTGTGGAGTGATTACCTTCATTTGAGATGAGTAGTGCGTTTCTATCCTTTGGATGTAGTTTGTAGTAAAATGCATCTACATTCTGGCGCCGACTAAGGGGAGCCGACTAAGATCTCCGGATACCTTTCCTTGAAAACCTTCAGAGACGATCAACAACTCCTCAATACACGTTAACGTGTTGGAGTAGAAGCTACGATGAACTCTGTGGGCCGAAATAATGGTTATTTTAAGTCATTTACTGAGCATATAAAGTAAGAACAATAGTAGCGTCTTCTCAACACCTTCAACAGTTTGATCAGTAGAGAAACTTCACGAGCTCGCCAGCGACTAGCAGTTCGGGTTAGAAGCTACGTGAAGAATCTGTTGAAAGGACGACTGAATTGTTCTCAACGGTTGTATGATGGTTAGTGTTAAGCGAGTTGTTTCCCAGCTGCTGTGTGAAGTTGGGTGCTCGGAGTCACTGAAATTTCGCATTTTTTGATGTTTTATCGTGTGACAAACTGTCAAACCATATAGAGTTTTGCAGGCGGTGTAGCATAAATCGTTGGAAAGGCCGTACTATTCAAATCATGTAGAATTAGAAAAGGATGAAGTGAAGCTGATGCAAGCATGATTTGGTTTTTGGGTTGCATGCCGTACTTTTTAAGCATCATGTGCATAAGTTCAATGATTTGGAGCATGTAGAATAAAGGACAAACTAACTTAAATGCATAGGTCGAGTACAGAGAGCGACGTCGTACGGAATGATAGCGAAGGGGAAGTGAGGTCAGCCACAGACTTAGCATAGGGACAAAATAGGGTAGATGGACGGAACCCACCTAATAACTGAAGTAGATCTTACACAGTGGTTGTAGTCGTACAGTAGAACTTTTTGCCCTTTTTTCTGAAATTTTTATTAGAAAATCAGGTCAAAGTAAGGGGTTCTTTTTCGTATTTGCTGACGTAGGGACGGGCGATACTCGGCGTACCACGCGACGTGACCGATGGCTAGCACTTCAGGGACGATAAGGATGTTGAGGAATCGTACAGTTACTAGCAGCAGCATGCAGGCAGGGATAACGGGGCTGAGACAAGAATACAGTCGACAACCACCGCCCGAGGAATCTCATGAAGCTGCGCGAGGAATGCATGTTGTAGACGAGGAGGTAGATTTGGGGAGAGATGATAACACCCTACCTCTGCACCAATTTATATTGACTCAGAGAAGAGTTGACCAAGTCAATGGACTCACAGCTTCAGACATCGATGACGATGAGGGAGCACTTGTAACGCAAGATCAGAGACAAAGGACGAGGCGACAAGCTGAGTACCAGGAAGCTTTGGGAAGGGAACAAGAGCTCTTAGGAAGATTCAACTGGGGCGAGCAGCAGCAAGTAACATCGGCCCAACAACTATTCAGGCGGGCGATTGTGTAACCAACCCGATACTACCCCCACTACCCACATCTGCACCATTACAGCCTCGGACACACCAACCCAATGGACATTCCAGTCATGAAAGTACGGACCCGACGTTGTTGGCCATTTTGGAGAGTCAGAGGAGATAATAAGCGGCACTAAGGGAACTCCAGCAGCAGAATCTAGCCTTGGAGTATGAGAACTACCAGTTGAGGAACCAACGAACCAGATCAAGAGGGCCGTCCAGCCGAGGGACATCGGGTTATCGCGGCCGATCCGGTCATTCACCACCCATGGTGGGGCCGAGTAACCTTAATCATCCCGATCAGTCAGGTCAACCACCATTGCCTCCGGTACCCCCCACGCAGAGATATGGACCACCCGAGGATTCGTCCATTGACGAAGAAAGGCGAGGAAGGGACGAGCGACAAGATCGGACAACAGAAGCCAAGCTTAAGGAGTTGGAAGAAAATATCAAGGAACTCTTGGGTGGAAGCGAAGAGAATAAGTTGTCCGAGATTAAAGGGCAGGTAGTGGCCGAATTTTTGGCAGATTTCCCCCTCAGTGATGAAGAAGAGGTAGAGGATATACCTGGGATGGTAGAAGAACAAGAGGAGACCGCAGACCTACTAGCTGCTAATAGTCCAACACGATGGGAGATATTTGTCGATGGGGCAGCGAACAAAGAAGGATCGAGCATCGGGCTTATATTCACCACACCTAAAGGGAGGAAGATCGTGCATTCATTCAGATTATAGTTCAAGGCAACAAACAACGTCACTGAGTATGAAGCGGTGATCCATGCCTTGCGAATAATTGTGGAGATGGGACTACAGGAAGTCCTCTTGACTAGTGACTCACAATTAGTGATCCGACAAATGACGGGCCAATACGCTACGCACGATCCTGTGCTACAAAAGTACTGGGAGCTCGCCCAATTTTACATCAATAAAATACCCAACATTAGATTCCGCCACATTTGTCGAAAAGATAACAGACACTTAGAATCTCTATCGTACATCGCCTCACAGATAGTAGACCCGAGCGTCGAGGGCATATGTGGTATGAGGCTTCTTATGCCGTCCATCCCAGAAACACCCGAAGTACGAATCGATGTGGCCGTTATCCGAGAGATACAAAGAAGGCGACTGGAGAAAACCGATACATCGATACCTGGAGACAGGAGAGCTTCCCAAGGGTCGGCCCGAGATAAACAAAATCAAAAGCAAGTCGGGCGCCTACGAGTTAAGATAAGGGATCTTATATCGCAGATCCTACCTAGGACCACTCCTACGATGTTTGAGTAAAGAAGAGGTCCATATAATCCTACACGATCTACATTATGGGGCGGCTGGAAACCATAGCTCGGGCAGAAGCTTGTCGGTTAAGGCAAAAACAATGGGCTACTTTTGGATGTACATGAACGATGATGCAAAGCAGATGGCAAAAGCTTGTGAAGAATGCCAGCATTTTGGGAAGAAAATTCATGCTCCAGGAGTACCTTTAAACCCAATTTTAAGCCCGTGGCCATTTGCAAAGTGGGGCGTTGACATCGTTGGACCATTACATGTGGGAACATGGCAAAGGAAGTATTTGATCGTGGCTACTGATTACTTTACCAAATGGGTAGAGGCGGAACCGCTAAGGCACATTCGGGATAAAGATGTCTTTAAATTTATTTGGGAACATATCATCTGTCGTTTTGGGGTCCAAGCGGCCATCGTATCTGATAATGGGAAACAATTGCAAGGCGAAAACATTGATCTTCTGTTCAAAACTTACAACATCAGGAAGATCAAAGCTACCCCGATTTACCCCCAGTGTAATGGGCAGGCCGAGATCACCAACAAGACTATCGCCGATAACATGAAGAAAAAACTAGATGGGGAATATGGAAATTGGTGTTAGGATCTATATAATGTCCTATGGGCATACAGAACCACACGACGAGAAGCTACGGGATTCTCTCCATTCATGCTTACCTACGGAACCGAGGCAATCCTACCAACAGAAGGCATGATCCCTACCACAAGGACATAATCTTGGAGGCGAAACGTGGCATCCGATCTAATCTTGGATAAACTCAATGACTTGGAAGAAACAATAGAAATGGCGTTACAAAAAATGGAAAATTATCAAAGGAGGTTACAACGGGAATACAACAACCGCGTCCGACCAAGAGAATTTAATCCCGGGCAGCAGGTGTTGAAATTTCTGGCTGAATGGGAGCGAGACAAAAGAGGCGGAAAACTAGCACCAAAGTGGGGCGGGCCATATATAATCGAATCTAAGGCGGGCGAGGGATCATATCGACTAATGCGACTCGACGGAACAAGACAGATAAAACCATGGAATATCCGATTCCTGAAACTCTACCATCCTTGACGAGCGATGCGAAAAAACGGTAAGCAAACGTGTATTCTATCTCTGTGAAACCGTGAGGGGTATGGGATAGGGCATGAGCGACTAATGGTCATTCGTACTCGGGGCAATGCCAGTGTGGAAGTGCCGAGGTGACTTACACTCTAATGGTCATTCGTACTCGGGGCAAAGCCATTGTGGAAGTGCCGAGGTGACTTACACTCGAATGGGCATTCGTACTCGGGGCAATGCCAGTGTGGAAGTGCCGAGGTGCCTTACAGTCGCCTGGATATTTGAACTCGGGGCAGTGGCAATGTGCAACTGCCAAGGTAGCCTAAGGGTTCTGGTGGTTGGAAACCAATTCCAAAGGTTGTTTAGATGCGAGGTCTACTCAGCTAGGTGTCCTACTTACATCTGAAAGGTCACCCCCATCGCAAGTGGGCGTGTCCACTTTCCCGAGATCGGTTGATTGATAACCTCTCGGGATTGTCGGGCATAGAACTAGGATGATTGGTACCCTTCTACTGAATCCAAAGAGATAGTGATGAGATACCCCAATCAGGACATGGAATATGGCCCAATGACCCCCCTTGTTGGGTGAGTTCGACAGAAATGGTTAGAATACTGACTTACTTGAAAAATGATTGCAGGAATAACATGTGAAACAAAGGAGAACTCGATTGCGTCGTGCGTCTATTAAGAAAATACGGAAAGCATCATGTGACCATGCGAAACGAAGCGTCTAACGAAAGTAAAACAAACAACATCGGTGACGCAGCACCCCCATTAAAACAAACAAGCAATGTAGCGGAAATTAAAAAGGGGAGAAGTGTTCAGATCGATTTACAACCCGATAGAAGGGGCAACACTACACCATATCCAGGTTTTTGCTACATTTGGTTTTTCTTGTTTGAGACATATATTGGTGTGGTAGGTGTTTATGTGTCTCTTATAAGACACAACTGTCTCATTATATTAAAGAATACGCTTAGAAAATAAAGAAAAAAGGACACGCGTGTACTTTCTTAAAATGATTGAGGGCTTGATTGCAATTAAAATCTAATTAACTATTAACCAATATTTTTTTATTTTTTCTTCGCATTTTTATTATCCTGACTCTCTCTCTCTCAAACTCTCCCTTTCATTTTTATGTATCTTCTTTCCTAAATGATATCTCTGAGCTCAAACCCCATTTAGAAATCAAAATCCATGGTTTTCATCTCATAAACAAAATTAATCTTTCAGAAAGAGAACCCGTTCTTTCACAAATTGTTTTTATTATTTTTGTTTCCTATGCTATTAACTCCTGTAATGGAGTTGATTTTTGACTCTAAATTTTTGTTTAAGAGCTTGGTTTTTTCAATTGCTCGTTCCTTAATCATCTGTTCTTGTTCTATTTTTTTTCCAGATTCGATGATAAATTTGTTTCCTCTCAGTGGAAAATTTCTAAATTGAGTTTAACCAGATCTAAATGTTTGCTCAGTTTGTAAGTAAATATGGTTTTCATCTTTAAGGTTTCGGCTGAATTTAGTCATACCAGGTCAGATCTAACGTTTTTTCATTTACTCTTCAACAGATTTGAGTTTTGTTTGATTATGGGTATTCCTCGGTATAAACCCTAGTTGGTACTCTTACATTATACTCAGCTGAGCACGAACTAGCAAGAAGAAGAGTTTAAAGTAACAGGTATAAACCCTAATCTCTTATTTATTTCAGATTTTGTGAGCCTAATTAATTTCTTGCAGAGCGTAATTTTCTTTAAGAGTTTTCAATTTTATGTTTCTTATGTTGGACATGTAGTTTTGAAACATGGGTATGTTATTAATTTTAATTTACACTTCAGTTTTCTTCAAATCTGGTTCTATCGATTTTCTACTGTTTAATTTTCTTTGTTTTTTGTTTTGGTAATTTTTAGTAGATATGATAGTATAAATCTGAGATGAGGATTGGATTTTGTTTATTTTACAAGTTGAGTTTTTATTTTTTTTGTCCCAAAGTATTTCTCAGTTTTTACTTCTTAGTTATAAGTTGATGAGAGGATCAACTTTGACAACTACCCGAATTTGGAACCTGATTTGGATAAGGTTGAGTAAGTAAATGAGGAGTAAATTGTCTACTGTAAATTATTGCAGTCGGTTAATGAAAAACAGAAGGAAAATTGTGGCTGAGTAGGTGATGAAGAAATTTTTGGCATGTCATTTTATTTGAATAATTTCCCTGCTGACTTCTATTGTGAGCGAGAGACACCAATTTTAAATTCAGAGAAGCATGAAGTGGTCTCTACCAACTATTATGATGCTCGTTTTTTCTCAATTACCTCTCCTGGGGTAAATAAGTTCATTAAGAATTTTATTTTGTGTGTATTTGTTTTGTATCTCAGATTCATATCTTATTCTGATTCTCGCTTTTATGTTAATATCTTGCGTTTATGTAGTTGAAGCAAGTAGTTGAAGAGGTTAAGGATCAATAACTTCAAAGATTAATCTATTGGAGATGAAACTTGTAATACTTGTGAGAAGTTTGCATTTGTTCTGGTATATTTTCCTAAACGTGTCAACACATAACTAAGAACTTTTTTCCTTGAATTTTTAGACTAAGGCAAAGATTCAATTTCAACAGTTGACAGAACGTGTCATAGAACTGGAGTCTCTCAGCTGGTTCTTACAAATGGATGACTTGTGAAGCCGGTACTTACAAATGGATGGTTCCTGAGGTATGCATTCCATATAACTGTACTGGCCTGCTCTTATTGAACATATATCATGTGAAAAAATCTACTATCGGTGTTCTTTCACCTTCTTCTCTTGCCACCCCACATGAAATCAGTTATATAGCATAGAGCCGCTTGAACGCGGGAATAAGAAACACTATGATCAGAAGGTCGACGTCTATAGATTCTCCATAGTGTTCTGGCATTTGCTCACAAAATGTACACCATACAAGGGAATGTCCAGCATGTAGGCAGCATTTGCGGTACCTAGTAAGGTGTGCCATCTTGTTTTCTGATTTAAAAACTCGTTATAAAACTTGACCCAAGTTATCTCTTATGAATTCAGGGACTTGTACCATTTAGTTGATCTGCCATATTTAAAGTTTCTTTGGCTATTAAAGCTAACCTTGTATTATTTCACTTGCAGTTAAAGAAGTCCCAAGAAATAAGGTTACTGTTTGAAACAAGTTGGAAAAACAACTCATTTGCATTTTGCCGCTATCTTGCGCTTTCACTCCTTATAAAACTACCATTTCCAAAGAGTTAGTTTGTTTTAGCCTGTATTACAGTTGGTGTGTGATTGGTTGTTCCATAAATAGAAAAACAATTCTAGCGATTGATATGATTAGTGAGAATCATCCATATTCAGAAATTGTTATATCATATTGCTGAGAAAGCGAGTGATTCACTTCTCTACCGTAACAATAAGAACAATATAATGAACTTGTAAGTCCTGTAATCTAGGTGGTGATTCAAAAATCAAGGTGGTAATCTAGGTGGTGATTCAAGGTTATGAGTGTGGTCATTCACACTGGACTCAAAATTCTTGAAAATGAAGGTGGTGATTTTTAGGGTTAAATGCTACTCAACTGTGTGGAGTTATCTTTAAGTTTTTGGGTTGTTATATCTTTCACACTTATCATGTTATTTGATGGCTTTATCAAGGAAGTTCAACCAGTACAAGATGATATAACACAAGTAAGCTGAATCTTTCACACTTATCACCCCTGTAAATGAATTGATAATCATGTGATAGGTAGACCATATATAACAGAGGCGGAAAATAGACATATGAGAATTTGAATTGATTGATGAAAGTTCAAATAGTAGGTATAGCATTATAAGACTGAGATTAAGTTTGGAACCACCGTTATGTTGTGCATTTATGTAATCGAGTGGCTATTTTTTATTTCTTTTCTTCATATTTATTTCATCATTTTCATCCAATTGGCATTGTAATTGGGCTGAGTAAGATTACTTTTTTTCTCCATAACTATAAGCACTACATTTTTCGTATCAGGCGTGGAGTATCAATAGCAGAAAAGGTTCTTGATCCTGTATATGAAAAGCTCCAACAACAAAGATAAAGTAGCTATACTGGACAAGGATATCGTAGGAAAGTTTTGCATTTATAGATTGGTGTATAGTAATCTACTATGGTTCATAAATAGACATAAGCTAATGATGCATTGCAATATAAGTGGGTAAGCTTGATTGTTCCATATGCAACCTTAACTTCGGATTTCTGTTGCTTCTTATGCTATCTGGGTCTTGATTCTTCTAGTTTAATGCACCGGTCATTTTTGTTTGTGCCATGTTGCTGTATCTTGGATCATACCAGGTGCGAAAGACTTTGTTTTCATCCCATTGATAAGTGATATTTGGTCTATACTGAATTCAGATGAGTATAAAATTATATTGTTTCTCATTCATAGTGATATTTGGGATGTTGATCAGTTTTTACAGATTGAAAGAAGCATGATGAAAACCTTCTCTACCTGGTAATGTCAAAGCTTTGTAGATTCTTTAGTATAGCTGGTAGTGACATTATATTCTACCATGTTATATATAATGACATGATACTCTACATGGTTCTGATTTTGCAGTTTTATCCAAGTGCTGGTAGTTTTATCTTGGTGTGTTAGTGCTGAAGCCTGCAGGTTGTAACTCATCTTGGAACCAAGTGTTGGTCATTCCAAAGGGAAGATAAGTTTGCAGCTTCTATGGTCGTAAACAATAAGAAGATCGACGAGAAGAAGGAAACTCCGCTAAAAGGTGTATGTGTGCAAGGAAAACCTTCAAGTTTGAAGAACTTTAAAATTGTATAGTAGTGTTAAATTGTTTCATAGTGCTTGAATTCAGTTTGTGTTTTGAGATATTGATTTCATTTGTTGGAGGCATAAGTTATTGATTTAGGATATTAAACTAGAACATATGCAGCTTCATGAATATAAAATAATAAAATTTTCTGAAATTGCAAAAAAATTTTTTAATAATAATTATATAATTTGAGACGTTTATTTGTGTTGTTTTAATTATTATATATGTTGCTTTACTGACGTCGCTAATTAATTTAAGAGACAGTTATATGCGTCTCTTTAATAAATTAAGAGACACTTATAAGTGTCTCTTGAGACGTCTCAAACGATTTCGGACGCACGATTTGAGACACTTATATATGTCTCTTAAATTCAAAGCAACACCTATAAATGTCCCAAAATTGTTGATTTGGTGTAGTGCAACATAGTGACACATCACCACAAAAAGAAAGTTTAAGCCTTGGGAGGAGCCGCGCCGGCCTTCCTCTGCGCGACCTCGAGCCGCTTCTTCTCCACCCAGTCCATAATGCCCGACTGAACCTTCTGGTCTAACTCCTCTGCATGGGCGACGCGTTCATCCTTGATTTGTTGGGTAATCTGGGAAGCGTTTTCCTCGGCTTCAGCTAACTTGGATCCCAAATCGACCTCGGCATGTTTCAATCGGCGAACCTCCAGATCCAGATCCCGAGAGCGTTGTTGCTCGGCTACAAAATCACAAAGATAGAGTGTTATTCATCGGGCACGACTTAACATTTTTGCAAGAATAAGGCGCAATTTAGATCTAAGGAACGACCTCAACACATCGTCTAAGAGACCTGAAAGGACGGGAAACACCGACTGAAGCGACTCTACCGACTTGGAAAACTCATCCTCGGCCTTGGACAACTTCATGGTTAACTCGTTATAGTGTTGCTCGTTGAACTCGTTACTGGAGTAATACTTCTTATGCTCACTCCAATCGTCCATTAAACGATTACGCGACACATGGAGCACTGCAAGCTGCGATCTACTCCACTCTAAATCTCCCCTTACTTTATCAAATTCACTCACTCGGCCCAGCAAATCGCTATTAGCTCGCTCCACCACATCTTTATCCCTCAATATTCGTCGGCGGTCCTCGTAAAGGTCTCGATTCTGCAATTGTAGAGCGTCTACCCTTTGCTCCAAACTCGTGGCTAATGCAGCTTTTTCAGCAGCAAGGAGCTGAGAAGACCCCAAGTGTGCCCGTAAATTGTCCATCTCGGCAGGATCATAATCAAACCGGCGATGTCGTTCTAACTCGTCCTCAAGTCTTGCAATTTCCTCAGTTTGGCGATCTATTTTGTCATCTTTGTTTTCCATTCGCTGACGAAGATTTTCCACTAGACCCTTATCAATATCCCATTTTCTCTTCATAATCCTAAACTCCGAAGTAGCATCTATACCTATACTAGATACCTCGGCTAGGAAGAAGGAGACCCGACTCAGGATACTGGCACGATATACTCAATCAACACAAGTTAAGAATGATCATATACCTTGAGCATCGGCAAGTTTGATCTCCAGCTCGTTCGCGCGACCCTTCTCATTATGGAGTTGAAGTTGGAGAGACTCTATCAACTGCTTATCTCGAAGGCAATTGGCGGCATCCAAACGTACCCGGTTCATAATCTAACACAAGCAAACGAGTTTACATCATAAGCGACACTAAGAACAGAAATCAGAAGCGGGGCATTACCATACAGAAATGAGTCTCTCACCACAGTGTCAAGTGTCAGGGCGATGTCACCATAAAGGGGCACAACATTCAACATCTCTTCATCAGTATACTTCCCAAAGTCGGAGGAAGTAAGCGCACCCAAGGAGTTCATGATCGGTCCATAAACAGTAAAGGAAGTTTCAGCACTAGAAGATGATCCCTCAGTAATCCGGGGCACACAAGGAAGCTCTACCGGCACATCAGTAACAACCTTCTCTACGACGGGCGTCTCCAAGGGCTCTTGCTGGTCACCCATACCTTGTACATCGCCTTTGTCACCCGAGATATTCTCTCCAAACAGCTCATCTTCATCGGAAATATCAATGATTGGGCCCATTTTCGGCGGGGCCTTAGCAATTTGCTTACCTCTGGTAGGATTACGCCTAAGAGGATTGGGGTCAACATCGCCCGCATCATCATCATCGCGTCTTGGGTGTTTCTGCACAAGTGTCTCGCCAGAACATGTGAAGGAAAAAAACAGGGGAAAGTACATGTACTTATAAGAAAATCATTATGTTTGTTACCTTCCCATGGTCTTCCTCAACCATTGCTTCCTAGATCCGATAGTCTTGGTGGAACCGACCTGAAATTTTCAAACAACAATAAATGAAAAATTGACGGCCGAAGCTAACAAGATAGAAAGCGCATACCTTATCGGCCTTGTCATCATTAACCACCCAGAAAGAATAGGGCTCGGCGGGAAAAGTAGGCGACGGAAAGTCACCATGAAGAATTGGACCTCGAACAAGAAGTGGAACTCGGGGATAAATAGTATCATTAGAATGACGGGGTCGCCTGTTGCAGGGTTGACCGATAGGATCAGCATCCAGCATCATCCTTTCAACACCCTCGGGCATAGTTTTGACCCGATGAGGACTAGCAGCAAAACCGGCAAGCTCTCCCAAGGTGAAAGTACCGGCTCGATAGTTGACAAGAAAATTTGCAACGGTATACTCGGGAGCGTCCTCGGGCTTGTAGGTCGACCACTCGGCAACAAAACCATGACCATCGCGAAGATCCCTCCACTCGTTCATAATTCGAAAAGTATTACCAGTCCATTGATCCAAAGAACGAGAAGGCTTGATCTGAGAAAGGATCTCATAATAAAAAGGGCTATCAGGGTTGTAAGGGGAAGACGAAGGCCTAACTCCAGTTGACCCAAGGTAATGACCACACAATCAACCAATTTCTCGTGCCTCTTTATGTTGGTCTTCTTCAAGGTACCATTTCTGCCCGAGAGAAGGGTCACTTCGTAATTCTGAAGATCGTACTTATCCTTCAACTGCTCAACAAACTCTTCATCAGAGAGATCTTTTACCCTTTTCTCACACCTGCACGAAATAGAAGAAGACCTATCAGAAAAAATAGATTTTATCGCGCGATCATCATACCTAGAAGGGCTTTCAAGCAAAAACATAGAAGCAAGGGAAGGAGCATCAAACTCGGAAAAAACATCGTCAACAGACCTTTTCTCAGTCATGGAAGGAGAAGAAGCCATTAATGGAGATAATGCAAAGCTCGGTTTTCAACAAAAAGATGAGGCGACAATAGCTACTGTAACAATCGGGGAGGAGGATATAAAGGAAGTGTAGGAGCGGAATATCACAACAAATGATAACTTACGAAATTGTGGAGAGAAAAGACATCTTGTGAGCAAAGAACATTTTGCGAGCAAAGGAAATCACGAGGAAAGCAAAAGAAGTTCGCGAAATGAAGTTACGAAGGTTCGCAAGATAATTATCAAATACGAAATGGCGGGACAACACAACTGTCATATTTTGTAAGATCATATAAATAGCCATTTAGGCATGAGAAGTGAGAGAGAGATCTTTTGAGCAAGGGAGGATAATTTTAGGAGGAGAGAGAAAATGTTAGGAGAGATTTATTATCTTTATCATCTTCTTCCCCAAAAAACTAGAGCTCCAAATATTCTTTAATGGAGTCTCAATTGTAAAATCATGTAATTACATACAATCACTTATGAAGCACCGTGGATGTAGATCACATTGATCGAACCACGTAAAAATCTTTGTGTCTCCTTTATAATTTTAGTACTTTAATTCTTAGTTTCATATCAAATTAATTAGGTTTAGGAATCATTTTAATGGATTCTTATGAGGGTGTAGTTGTGAGATAATCCGCAACTACATAATTGGCGCTAGAAACAGGGACCTAACCTTGTTGGTTCAAGAAAGTTAGAAAAATTGGTTACTGTTGATGATGAATTGTACCGGATCTATGAGTTTTGAAGACAGGAATGGAAGTTCTTTTATTTGCATCTTCAAACAACAAACGCATTTTAGTAGTTCAGGAAGAGAGATGTGGATATGGAGAAATCGTCAAGCAAAATGAAATTTACACAGGCTATGTCAACAATCGCTTCCAAAAAGGACAAATTTCTTCTCACTTTTCTTATTCTTTGTTTCATTTTTCAAAATTTGGGAATTTCAAAACACAAATTGAAAAATAATTTTTTTGCGATCTAAACTTTGCTTTTTGTAGAAATTTGATTTATTGTGGAAATCATGAATTTAAAAATGTTTTGCTACGAATTTGTAGTAACGAAACTTCGTTTTACAAATTTGTTTAATGAATTTCTAAAAAGGTCAAACTTCGAGATTTTCTGTTGATTAGAAATTTACATTTCGCAAAAACAAAATTAAAAAGATTTTATTGAAAGTTTTCATTCTTCGTAGGGATAAATTATTCATCTTAATACTATACATCTTACTAACCAAATTCATTGATCGTTTTCATTCTGTGAAGTTCACTTTTGCGATTGTTAGAGTCCTTTTTCCTAGGATGGGAAAAACAACATTTATGACTAAAAATTTCTGTGAGATTGACAGTGAATTGTTTCTTGCGATATTAAGCCAATTTGCGAGAGGGTATACATGAAGGGAGTAAGTATCATCAACATTTCAGTTTGAGGCAATCACTTTAGTTCGCAATATCAATCATCTAAGTCCACGTCTCAGCCAGTTTAAATCAACGAAGAAAGATGAATTTATGCGAAGTACATTTTAGTTCTACTGTTGGATTATTGATTTGGGAAATCTTGGGAAATAATTTAGATGTTTATATACGTTTCCCACCATACGAAGAAGTCAACAATTCATACGAAGTCAACCAAATCAACAATCCACCTATCAATCTACATACGAAGACAATAAGACATTACTGGAAAATGTAGAAAAATGAAGTTATACGAAGACAGGGAAAAATCGCAGACTTAAGATATTAATGTAAATACCAGCAACACAAATGCTATGCGATATTGTAAAGGAGTTTCAAAATTTCGTCCAGGCATAATTCGGAACCAAAGAAATGGGATGGAGACATTATCCAAGGTTGCGAACAATACAAGATCTGCGAATGATAAACACAAGTTGCGAACAACACAAATCCTGCGAATGATATTTCAGAAGCAAATATCAGTACCGCTACGGCAAAGAGGCAGCTGTCACTCATATACTCGACACCGTTTCTGTAAGTGTAATATAGTTAGAGAGGCCCAAGACAAGTCGTCTGGTGTTTTCCAATCACGCTCAAATTTTGGAATCGAGTTCCGCAAGTGTATCAACATAACCGAATCCGTAGAAGAGTTTGAGTCATCCTGGAAGTTACTTCTCTATAGATACGATCTTATGGAAAACGAGTGGCTTCAATCAATGTACAATGCTCAACTGCAATGGGTCCCAGTGTACCTGCGTGACACATTCTTCGCAGAGATATCTATGACGCAAGGAAGTATTCTTACTCTTAACTTTCTGTCTTTCACTTGTTTGATTTGTGATTATGCAGTAAAGGGAAGTGGAAAGCTAGAGATTTGTTCCAATATGGACTACCAAGAGCAACTTCATCCATAGTTGCTGGGAGCAGAATAAACGAAAAGGAATCAGAAAAACTTCAACAAAAGCATAACCAAAGCAGCAATGGCAAGATATAATGGAAGCGCATGAGCTGTTAGTAACGAAGGAAGAAAGAAATTTGCTCCGATGAAATGACCTTTAAGCTGAGAAGAGAAACCCAATCACGAAGAAGAAGAAATTTTGCGAAGCTTACTTCGTGATATCTTCAAAGGAATGTTTGGAGACTCAAAACATAAGGAGAAGGGCTTTTGCGAAGCATACTTTATCAAAGTCTATCAAGCAGCGAAGCTTAGTTAAAGAATGAAAAGAAATATGACAAAGCAAAGAAGAGTACAACTCGAAAGAAGAACACACTATACCGACAAATCTATACCAATCACAGTTGCGAATTTCTAATATAATTAGTTGGACAAGTTGATTAAAGTTCGCAGAGCAGCCCAAGCAAAAATGGTTGGAGTTGGAGAAAGGAAGCAACAAACAAAGACGAATATAACGCATGGAGTTTAACCCTCTTTAGATATCGACAACCAACAACACGAAGACTTACGAGCAACAAAACTAAAAGGGAAGTAAAAAACGTACAAAGAAGGGACTTAATGGATACCAAAGGAAACCAGCGTAATGGAAGGGACTTAATGCATGCAAAGAAGAAGTAAAAAACGTGCAGAGCAACAAATGAAAATGTACAGAGAAAAGGAGTAATAACAAGACGAAAATATGTGTTTCTTTCACAAGCTAAATCTAGCGCAGATGGTCAGCAGTAAATGGAAGGAGTTTGAAGACGCGGGTTCGAGTCTCCATATTCGCATAAAATTTTTGCACTTCGCAAATATTTCCCTTGCGAACGTTCGCAGCACCAACACTTCGCAGACGTTCGTTTACTTCATTCAAAGGTTTACTTCGCAAGATTTTTGGATATTTCGCAAGAAGAGAGTGGAAGATTATTTCGCAAGAAATGGCAAGTCATATACTTCGAAAAAAGACAACAACAAGCCGTAAAAAGGTAGGTACCATTTCCTTTAATACTTTATTTACGGAAGATAAAAGATTTTTGAATTTATATACTCGCAAAATTTCTACAATTTCAAAGATTCCAAAACATTTTAAATATTTTTTAGATTGGTAAAAAGCGACACAATCACAAGATTCTAAAATTACTTCATCGCAAAAATTAAAATATCTCAAAATTTTTCAAAGACTTCAAAATTGCAAAAAACAGAGAAAATTCAATTCCTATATTTCTATAGAATAATTTTGATTTAAAGATGTGATATGGATACTTCTCATACTTCTTATACTAAACATTTCATGAAAACATTCAACATTTTATATACATGAAAAATTTACGATGAATTTTTAAAAAGGCGAAAAAATACCGCCAAAAATCAATTGCGATTAAACTTTCATTAATTTGCGAATAAAAGACCGCAATCTGTGATCAGCCTCCAAAAAAGAAAGAGAGCCGCAGAAAATTTTATACAGGCAAACCTTTGTGGCATACACCCTAGTTCGCGAAGCTATATTTCGTAAGAGGCAAAGTCCTAAAGTGCGTCATTTAAGGGGGTACCTATAAATGTGGCTAAGGGTAACCGGAACACCACCAAGGGCCCTTAGTACATGGTAAAATTTTAGGGATACAACCCAATAATGGGGTACCTATCCGGGTTAGACACCTTGGATTCTCACCTAATCTAGCGACATTACGCAATATAAAATGCGGTGTAAGAGGATTTAGGTTGGGCGACTAAGGCATAATGTCTTTCCCAAGAAGTGCAGAAAACGATCAAGGCGCCGAGGTACACGGTTGAGTCAAGAGTGTCGGGTGAGGTTGAACCACATCTGCCATTTTTGACAAGTCTTGGCAAATGATGCACTTGGCCCAAAGATACCCCATAGGGTGCAACCTCGTAACTATAAGCCCTATAGGCAAAAAGGATAAGAGGTTGCGATCAAAAGCAGGTTGTTGGCAGAACCGGATGGGAAGAGCTAACCTTGTATGGTCGATGTACGCTTCCTTGAAGGGGCAACCAGAGGGAAGATAAAGGGCAGCACCCTCCATTAGGGAGCTGATACGTGCTATAAGACACAAATGTCACAAGGCTTCTTGTTTGTTAGAACATAAAGGATTGTCATATTTGTGCAACAATTTTACTTCTGTGAGCCTTCTAAAAAAAAAAAAAAAAAGAGAGAAAGAAAGAAAAGAAAAGAAAAAAGAACTCGCAGAACATAATAAAGAAGTTAAGATGAGATCAATGGGTCACTACATGAAAGTGTAGAGACGTCCTGCGATTTCATCGCAAGACGATAATGTCACGAGGTTGTATATTCGCAAGAATGTTCAAACTTGTCATATTATCGCAAATACAAAATATTATCACAAAAGAGGTGGCAAAATAAGACCTTTACTTAGGAAGGCATGATAAGACCACAACAATTCATGAAATTTATTCCATCAATGTCATTAAAGAATTTTTACAAGAAGATATATCATGAAGTTCTGACAAAGAAGACAATCCCATCAAGATCAGTGAAGAATTTTTACAAGAAGATATATCATGAAGTCCTAACAAAGAAGACAATCCCATCAATATCATTGAAGAATTCTTACACGAATATATATCACGAAGTCATACCAGAAGAGGCGATTTCATTCGCGAAAATACACAAATGAACTTGCGAAGATGATTATATGAATAGAGGCAATTCAAAGATATATCAATTTTACTGCAGCAAAATGAGCTAAGTAACACAAACATTAGCTATGCATTATAATAGATAAGTATTAACATCATACAAGTATCATACTTGCATCATATTTGCATCATACAAGCATCATATCCGCATCA
Organism: Papaver bracteatum; assembly: GCA_023529315.1. Classification (NCBI taxonomy): domain Eukaryota; kingdom Viridiplantae; phylum Streptophyta; class Magnoliopsida; order Ranunculales; family Papaveraceae; genus Papaver; species Papaver bracteatum. Next base: position 644,774 of record JAJJWX010004855.1, read on the forward strand.
TTCAAGCATCATATTTGCATCATAAAAGCATTGCATAAACATTTTATGGCATAAGCATCACATATACCTTTCATAACATAATCATTACATAAATATTATATTCGCACAAGTATTTTACAAAATTTTACAAGATAATACCGCGAAACTTCTATAGAAACATTCATAATTCGCAGGACTATTCATAATTCGCAATAAAGACATTCGTAAATAAAGATATTCGCAATAGTATGTTCGTAACAGTATATTCGCAATAGTATGTTCGTAATAGTATATTCGCAATAAAGATGTTCAAGATATAACAGTAGATATTCGCACTATTCAGCATATTCGCAGCACTATTCACAGCACTAAAATTCGCAAAACTATTCAAAAATTCTAAATTTGCAGAAAAATTTAGAAGTTAGTAAGGTTACCACTTGAGGCAGAGGCAAGATAAGAATAGAGACGCAATTTAGTTATTCAACATTTTCTTAATGATTCTCCTTCATAGATAAAGAACAGAGGCAACTATGGATACCCAAGAAAATATTTTATGATTCTTTATCTTCTCAGCAAGAATCCTCATCAAAAATGGAATAAAAATTTCACATGAACAGAGGCAATATTTATCACTCTCATTCAAGGATTTAATACTTCTTATATATTTCGAGGATTAAGTACTTCTTATACTTCTTAAGGATACTTCATACTTCTTATATATTTCGAGGATTGAGTACTTCTTATACTTCTTCAAGGATATTTTATATTTCTTATACTTCATACTTCTTCAAGATACTTCACATACTTCGTACTTCGCAAGATGATACTTCTAATTACTTTTTAAAGCTTCAGAACTTCGCAAAAGAATAGAGGCAAGTATATACTTTTTGAGTTTGATATTCTTTCACTCGTTCCTTCATCAACAAAGATCAAAGACTACTCCAACAACCACAAAAAGTGATTTTTTCTTGAAGATCACTCTTCAAGCAATATTCAAGAAAAAACAGGCAAGATGTAGGAGCGGAATATCACAACAAATGATAACTTACGAAATTGTGGAGAGAAAAGACATCTTGTGAGCAAAGAACATCTTGCGAGCAAAGAACATTTTGCGAGCAAAGGAAATCACGAGGAAAGCAAAAGAAGTTCGCGAAATGAAGTTACGAAGGTTCGCAAGATAATTATCAAATCCGAAATGGCGGGACAACACAACTGTCATATTTTGTAAGATCATATAAATATCCATTTAGGCATGAGAAGTGAGAGAGAGATCTTTTGAGCAAGGGAGGATAATTTTAGGAGGAGAGAGAAAATGTTAAGAGAGATTTATTATCTTTATCATCTTCTTCTCCAAAAAACTAGAGCTCCAAATATTATTTAATGGAGTCTCAATTGTAAAATCATGTAATTACATACAATCAATAGTGAAGCACCGTGGATGTAGATCACATTGATCGAACCACGTAAAAATCTTTGTGTCTCCTTTATAATTTTAGTACTTTAATTCTTAGTTTCATATCAAATTAATTAGGTTTAGGAATCATTTTAATGGATTCTTATGAGGGTGTAGTTGTGAGATAATCCGCAACTACAGGAAGAAAAAAGAAAGCTAGGGTTTTTTAAGCGCAAAGTAACGAATAAATCTTGAAGAAGAGATTGCAGTGGCGGAAGACTGAGAGAGAAGTGGTGAAGAAGAAGAAAAAGAAAACGGAGCGGGCTATTTAAGGAGAATAAGCTGTAACCGATGCCAACGGTTACAGGTAATAAAGTGGAGATAGTGGGACGCTGCATGGCGGGATCTGCGGCATGGACGAGGACGTGGCGGTTGAAACGAATTTCTTCCACTCGTGTCTGCTACACGAGTGAAAGAAAGGGGCATAAATGTAGGTGTAAATTATCCACAGATACATGTGGCAACATCCTAGGCCCGGTGTACCCAAATACGAAGAGACGTGAAGTATAGAGCGAAGATTAACGTGCGCGAGATTTAAGGATCCACGTGGATCGGGTGTAATGATGTCGGACAAGACTCGACCCAGACTTCTGATAAAGATGACAAGATAAGGTGTGGTGGGTCAAACGAGGAGCTATGGTCAAACGGATTAGAAAGTATGGGTCACATCGGATAACCATAAGGGCGACAGTCAAGATATGCGACATCGTGTTAATAAAGCACCTGAAGAGATCGACCCGAATGAAGGATAGGCGAGGAGTCAGGATGCATCGGCAACATGAGACGAAGTGAATCGGCCCGATCACAGAACTTCTAAATAGATGTAACATGACCAACACCTTAATTTCGCTGTATGCAACTTCTCCTATAAATAGAGGGACTTGTATTCAAGGAAGGCAGGTTGTAATTTAAGAGAGAGATGGAGAGAAACTCGAGTGAACTCTAAGAATAAGTAAGTGAGTAGTAAGTTCATCTTGTAAGGAAATCCCACCAAGAGCAACACCTTTGTAACACTTCGAAGTAATAAGATTCATCCTTTCACCCCCGTGGACGTAGGTAATCATGCCGAACCACGTATATCTTGTGTTCATTTTGGAGTGATTACCTTCATTTGAGATGAGTAGTGCGTTTCTATCCTTTGGATGTAGTTTGTAGTAAAATGCATCTACATAGGTGAACTACCGAAAATACATTGTTAGGTATTTAGATCCTATAAAGATCATTTTTACACATTAGTAATGAAATTTTCTACCAGCATGGTTGACTGCATCTTCAGTAACCATACGTGCAAAACCAACATAGATTCATTGGATCTGGTGCTGGACTTGGTTCTGAAGTTTTAATGGATTAGTTTCTTTTCCCTCGCGTTATTTCTCGAGCTTGGTTGATTCTTTCGTAGTAAACATCATCTAGGCTTGCCTCAAATTCTCCCTCCACTCATTTTTATAATATCCACTTTCTTCTCTCTTCATTTTCTCTAATTGAAAAATCATGCTCTTTCTCTCTATATTGCTGGTTGTTGAGTTATTTCTTCACCATACGGAGTGTAATGCGTCTTCTTGAAGGTACTAAAATCTGGCCTTATTCTTTAAAGCGAAAAGGTTATGAGATTTTTGCATTTCAATAATTTAGAATTTGGAGTTGTCGTAAAATGACAATTTGGATTCGATACCCAGTGATCAATTCTTAAAAGATGATGTTTGTGTTGATCAACTGAAGATCAAGAATTTGTTCTTACTCAAGAAGATGGATTTGTATTGCACTTATACAGTTTATGAAAATGCCTACTTCAGATTTATCATAGGATGCAGATTCTATTAAGGTATTTTAAATTAACATTTGATCTTTAATTTGTTTTCTAATTTTCTAATGCCCACATATACACCAGTTTTCTTCTTATTCTAATCTTTTTTATTGCTTTATTTGTCTAGGCATCAGACCAAATTTTGGGGAAAAAACTAAAACATTCTCATTAGAACTTGCAGGGGTACTGCGAGGTATCTCACAGATATTTTAATAATTGCATAATATGGATAGTTAGCCTTTTGATGCATACTCCATAACTTTGTATGTATCTCTACCTGTAACACTAGCCTACTGTGAAGAATCCATACAACAACCGATATATATCCCTCTGAGGGTAAACCAAAACACCCACAATAGTGAAAATTATTTTTACAAGGTTATTTGTAAACCATATAATCATCAGCAAAGACACATTTCTAAAACCGTAAGCGAAACCATAATAAGGATGAGTTTCAAAATATGTTTGGTTATAGTGCCATCTCTTACAGAGTTGGTTAAAAAAATTATTAATGAGATTCCACATAGATATATCAATACCCTTGATAATTTCGTCACTGTGACTCCATGGATAGCTATTCGGTATCTGTTGCCAATAGATTAGACTATTTTCACTCTGCTTGCAAATAATGAGGCTTCTTTCGGGTACTTTGTTTATGTTTTGATGGTACTTTACATTCATGTAACATGTAACTCAATTATTTTCAAAAATCTGTGTCGATTCATAAATTGGGACTCATTCAGATATATACATGGTACGTTGTCGTGGAAATCTGTGTTTTTTTGTCTAATTTTGCATTGTTTCAAATTATATATATGGATTCTTTATGTGATTATTTCACTCACTTGGGTTTTTGTTTATGTGTTTGTGTGTCAGGGGAGACAAGCTACCCTCTGTATTCACATCTTGGATCAGACTAAACTTTCACGGAATGTATGAATGGTCGATTTAAATTCACTAGGGTTTATATCGGCAGTTATTATAATATATTGGTTAATGCTAAACTTATGTCAGGTCCATATGTCGCCAAGCCCGTCGGTGGTGGATTAATGCAGTGCACACTTGCAATATGATGACATGGTTGATTTAAATCTAATTGGATACAACTGAGAGTGTTGAGAAACTCAAGAACGACGTGTGTACATATATGAGCGAGAGGTATTTGTGCCCGGAAGTACGAATTATTCTACTGATTTTTTTTTATTTTTTTTTGGTGTTGAAGCATCAAAAAATTTGTTTTCCTAATTGATTTCTGTTCTTGCACAGGATATTCGTACTGACCAGAACACATCAAAGCGGGGTGGCGAGATGAAGTCGAAGCTTGAAGGGAAGGATGGAAATGATAGCGTTATGGATCAGTGCTTTTAGGTACGTTTTGTTATTCAAATGAAATACTGAATAGAAAGAATTCGATTCAATCAACTCAAGTAGGTATCTAGATTTAGTATCTATACATGTACAGTAGTCCATATATGATTGCATTAGAGGTATTTCCAGTACCAAGAGGAATCATTGGCTTGGATTTATAATTCATAGAGGAAATGATTCTAGGAAATGATTCTAGGTTAGATTCATATGATGGACTCATTTGACAAAAATTCATAATTAAGTACGTTCTAGAGGTAAAGCTTTATAAGCCGCTCTCTTGGACATGGAACGTTCTTCTGCTCATTATCAGGAAAGTGAGACAAAAAATACAATATGTTAAGAAATGATTTCCATGTGAGTCACTTGATGGACAATATAGGTCCTCCTATATGGCTGTCATATTATGTAAATAATCTTCTCCTTGCCAAACATTCATAAAAAAATGTCACCCTGCCTATGTAGCTTATCATTGTAGATTATATGCTGGATGTTTCTTCATTTTTTCATAGATTCAGTGATGAGTTTGTCCAGAAAGACAAGCTTTTGCTAATCTATTAGGCATACCTCATTAGATATGAATCTTTCACTAACTCTCCCATATAATGTTAAGGAATCCTCATTCATTTTGGCGAGATCTAGAGACCAACAGTAGGTACTTATTTCTAGGTGAAACAAATCTGATATTTGCATCCACAACATAAAAAAATTAAAACATAAAAAAAACACGCAAATTGAACGAACACAACATAAAAAAAGAAATTTATTGCGGGAAAACAATAACATGGAATAGAAACCCCATTCTAGATGAAACATACGAGTATAGTTGTAGTGATGAGGATGCTGGTGGTGTTTAAGTAGTTATGACACAATGATGGAGGTATTAGAAACTTCCCAGGGTGAAGAACTCTTTTTTGGTTTTCCCGTCTCTGTGGGCAAGTGCCACAATATGCTTTGAGTGGAATAAGAATTTGCAATGTGTGTGCCAACTAGCCTAGAAGCACGTAGAAGGATCGCGTTCTTTACAAAATCTGGGTTCATAAAGATGCCACGTGTTCCATGAGTTTGGAAAATGCTAGCATTCAGGTGTTATTTGTGTTATTCTTCAGAAAAAATTAGCTTCACTCATGTTTATGCAGTGATGAATTTTAATTTATTAGTTACTCGATTTTTTTTTATTAGCTAATTCTATGTTTTTCATGTTTTATGGTTTCCGTTAGGGTGAACATGAAAAGTGTGAGTATCAGTGGAAAGGAAAGTTTCTCAAAAGTCTCAATTCTTCATCTCCTGATATGGGGGGTCAGTAATAATTGCAAAGACCCATATATCGTCTCGCTATGCTATAGATTTATTTCCTAGCAGTTTCATCATTCCTTTTGCTCATCAGCGGAACAGTTTGGCCTTAACGTTATCTTTTTCGCTGCTTCATTTGCTTAATTGTTGCGATTGTGGAGGGGTTTCTTAAGGGTGGGTTTGTTTGGGGATCTTTCCTTATTGTGTCCCTGAGTTCATGCAGGTACGATTTTCTTTTCTATCTGTCAACACTGAATGACACTCTTACATTTGCTGATATTAATTTACTTTAACAAAATGCGATTTTATTTTTTAGATTTTAGCTACAACCGGCATTCTAACACCGCCTTTGATTTTATTGAAGAAAGCAGCCTTTGGAAACTTATCAAGGGGGCAGGTAAGTGACATATTTTACTAAAAATTAAGAAAACATATTTGTAAAGAACAATGCGTTAATATAACCTCAAGCCAGATTTTCATGTTTTATGTTCGTATATGGTTCCCCCCTCTAGTATGTAGGATGAAAAGGAATCAAGTAGTCTACTTTAGAGACACAAAAAATGACCCAACTATTCACCGGTTGCTCAGTTTCCCGGGTAATTTCTGATTGATCTCAGAGAAATTCTTGCTTGCTATGATGAGTTTATATATTTGCATCTGATTGAACACGAGACCAACCAGGGAGCAGTTATTATAGTTCAAATGAACCAGCATGCTGTAAGATATTATCTCAATTTGGGAATATGATTTCATCTTATTTTGTGCATCAGCTTTTCTTCCCATTTGAATTTTAAGTTATCACTAAAATATTAAAATGCCTATGAGACAGCTTGAGCTAGCTACCATGGACTTCATCAATTTCATGAATGATTGGAATGCTAGCAGAATTTATCGTCGATGAAGCACATTGTGCAAGTCTTCCTTCTTTCTAATAGATAACAAGTTTGTGTGTGTTAATTTTTACATGGACTGCCGAATATTATTCTGCTTTTAGTAATCCTCGATGTCAATCTTCGTTCTGAAATTTCCTTCTTTTTAGATTAATGCAGTAAGGAAAGCTCTCCATCTTAAAGAAACCCGGGAATCAAAATTTCTCTCAACTATGTGCGGAGTCTGCAGACATGGTCATTTTGAATTTCTTTCGTTTGGGAAGTGTTTAAAAGGAACCATGTTGATTTATACAAGCATCACTAGATAACATTCCTCGAGCTACACAAGGTCGCTATAGCTTATGTCAATGTGGGGAATCATTATTTTCTTGCTATATATACTTTAGCTACTACAACTGCCTCATTGTTCTGAAAGGTTGTTTCCTGTTGTTACATTAGACTTTTGTTTAGGTTAACATTGATATCTCCTTACAGAGCATTACTTAATGATGTCATCCAAATTTCTATTTTTTCCTGCTTATTTGAAATATAAAACATTTTCCTGATTTTGACAAAGGGCTTCTCGCAGGATTAGAGGCGCTCATATATGGCTTAATATAAAACCTTTTCGATGTGAGATAGGTTAATTTTTTCAACGTTAATTAAAAAAAAATCAATGGAAATCATTTAGAGACAGTCAAATTATTATTTTTGGAATTAACTAGGACTACTATCTTACATGTAAGCATACTTCCAACGTCCATCATATGTGCTCACCATGAAAAATTATCGAAGGATGATGAAGATTATGTCTCTCAACTGTTATCTGATTCAATAATCATTATGCATATTTTATCAGGACTTGAGGCATTTGAAGATCTGTCCTTGGTAAGATGTAGATGATCAACCAAGTCATGTTCTTCAGTTTAAATATGATTGAAGTAGTAGTGTAAAAGACAAAAGTGCGGATATGTATTGTAGTATATCCCCTTGGTTGTCTTGGCTCAACAGGTAGAGCGCATGGCTTTTAGTCATGAGGTTGTGGGTTCGATTCCCATAGACATTGACCGAGTCAATGCTTTGTATCTTGATATTACCCTTAGTGGTTGTTGGTGTTTTTGATACTGTGCTTGAGCTGCATTGTACACATTGAAGAAGTTTACTATGACCGTTGCTATATATAATGAGATTTTATTTTAAGATGGAAAGTGCGGACAAAGGCAACAATTTGTTTAAAGCTTTCCAATAATCTAAACTCGAGTAAACTTAACATTGAAAAGTTGCGGAGAGAAGTTGAATCCACAAGACTTCCCCTCTCTAATAGCATCTTTATCGGGTGGAGCGGAATATATTTGAGTTCAGGACATCTAATTGATGTTGTTCGGGATTATCTATTTAACATATTTTTGATTTTATAAAACAATGGTCATCTTGACTAGGTTATGTTGGTTGAGGGGCAGCATGCTTATGCTTATGATTAGGACGATGGTTCCTGGTGGCGCAATAGTTATTGAAGAGCCACCATCACTTACCTCTTGAAGTTACACAAATTGAGCTTCTTTTCTTGCATATATACTCTGATTGTTGCCTTATATACTTATATACTTTTTATTTCCTTATATACTTTTTATTGTAGAGCACCATAACTCATTTTATGGTTCAAACCTCGGTGTAGGTGCTGACTTATGGAGTTTTGGTTGTATTCGAGAAGAATTATTGGCTGAAGAGCCAATCGTGCTCGGGCATATATACTCTGATTGTTGGTCGATCATATATAATGTGTTTGTTAGATTAAATTATTATATTTGGATGTCGTATTTTTTAGGAGACACCGTTATTTTACGAGGTTTAACCTGTGAATCATAATCATGATTTATTTCCTTTCTAATTTCTAAAATTACCGGATCAAATGGTTACTGCTACAAGAAATATCAATATATTAAACATTAACATTTTCAATAAGATTTCACTACAACAACAAATCTAATAAGCATTTGTTTTCCTAATCTTCTTAGACCGAGCCTTATGGCCATCAACTTACAGGCATCAGGGAATAAACTGTGACTAAGAGACACTGACCAAAAACCACTTGAATGTTTTTTATTACAATAGAATCATATATATGTACAATGAAAAGAGAAGACAAAAACATGAGCTGACAAAGTTTAAATAATATCAAAAATTAGACAAAGACTGGAGTGGTATTACATTTAGCCAATTTTTAGAATTGGATGACACTGACGAAATCAACAAATGTAGGAAAAAATTCTACAAGTAAAATGTTAAAAGCTACCACATACACTTTTAAGTATGTAGTAATATTCTCTCTTCCTTTAAAAATCGGACAAATTTCTTTTTGTTTGAAATTTCGTACCAATCTTTTTTTTCTTAAGCATGTATACCAATCTTTGGGTGATAAGCATAACCAATATTACATTATTTTTTCCCTATGAGCATGTATTACATAAAACACTTTTTATTCCATTAATGTAGATATATTTTAGGCATTTAATGAGACAATATTACATTTTTATTTATATATCGGTATGTATTTTATGAAATACACCACATCATTAATGACACCACGTTTTTAATGACCATGACATGTGAAGATCATTGAGTTTATGAAATTATCTTCATAATGACAGTTGGTTATAAATTGGAATACTGTTTAACTTCCGAATTGAGCAGGATGATATAGCTAATTCAACCGAGAGCTTAGACATATTGGTCATATGCACTATACCATATGTTCTTAATGTAGTGTCGCCTTAGCTTGACCAGATTAGGTCACAATCACATGTAAAGGAAATCACATCTATTTTGTTAAAGAAGACCACCATAATGTACTTTCGAAGTAAAGCACCAACAATTTAAATTTTCTTGGAGTTGATCCAATTTGAGCACTTCTGTCCAGTATCATTCTCTAAGTATATTGAAATGTATTTTGTAGAGAAAAAGGTCACCTCATTTGTTTCTCTCTTATCGTTATCACCATTGCTAACTAGATTAAACTAATTTATTATTGCCAACATGGGTTCATATGTTCTTTTGATTTCTTTATTTCTATTTCGATCTTCAGTAATGATGATTGATTTTAAAATTAATTAAGGATAAATATGGGTAGATAATTTTTTTCAAGATATATTTTGCTAGAACTATTAGTACTGACGGTATTAGGTGTTACCGATTAGTTTATATGTAATTGAATCACCTAAATACCAAATAAAAACAATTGAATCTTCAAATCTACAACAAGCATAAGTACTAGTGACAAAGGCAAATTTTTTTAAGCTAAGTCATAATATTAAAGCCCAAAACAATAATTACAACTAATTACCCAAGGGGCTCGAAGGCCCCTGACAAAATGGTGACAAAGCCAATTACAATTACAATGTATACTTGGGTATTTGTTATTATGCGTTCACAAAATATACGGCTTATGAATGCATAAACAAAGAAAGATAAAGGAAATATTGAGTTACCTTCGCAACATAAGTTATAGACTAAAAGCCGATATAAAATGCAGATTTAAGCAACAATGGGAGGTTGAGACGGGGCCATAAGGCCCCGGTGATACCTAGTATATATATATATATATATACTATTTTAGTTGCTTTGATTTGATTGTTTCGTTCTCTTGCTTTCTAATTATTATTTTTGAGCTTTCACAATTTTCTTTGTTTTTTTTTTCAGCTTTCCCAAATCAATCAATGTCAGTAACATATCATTAATAGGCCAGGATCAACAAGCCCTTTAGTATTTTATCCCTTTTTCTGGGATATAAGATGGTGGTCATTAGTTGGCCTGAAACAAGTTGCTTATCCCGATGGTTCCTTATCGGTCCATCCAACTCATTTGACGCATGTTGAGGGATGCTTGATAGACTTCTTTTCAAGTAATCATCCCTGAATTCCTTCTCACCGTTCCATAGGCTCATGAAATTCTCAACCTAGGTAATGCATGGTTACTTAGTTAGTAATAAAATATGATTGATAGGATCTAAGAAGTATCAAATACAGAAATTGGATTAATTACAAAGTTTTTCATAAGTGAGCACTAAGTGTAACAATATCACAATAGATACCGTGAATGCCAAAACTTATACCTCTTTATGTGATAATTCTTCCAATGCTGTCATATTTTTCTTTGCAGCAAGCTTTCTGGCGTTATGTATAACTGATTTGTAGTTGTTGTAGTATTGTTGGTTGTAACTGAGCTTCTATAGAGCGTCAACAATAATAGCAGTAACGTCAGGAAAAATAATCAAATGCCATCGATATGGTCACCAAATAACAAGGATTGTAAGTAAATATCGTGTTAAAAGTTAAATTGTTAATTATTATTTTTAATCGACAAATGATTTGGTGTTGATGAACTTCAAACTCAGGTCGCTAGTATTACCACCTATTAAAAAAAAATTGTACATGATATAAACCATTATACCTCTTGGTTTCACTGTTTTTTCAGTTTCAACAAAAAATTCTCCTTGGCTGTCCGTTTTTTGATCGTCTCTGCCAATTTAAGTTCCAAGGAAGGAATCTCGTTACTCATAGCTTTCCATGCTTCCTCGGCATTCTTAGCTCTAGCGCTAAAGACTTGTTTTTCCCTTTTCAATTTATCTAAATCCATATCTTTAAGCTACAAAATAGAGATATAAGTCATTTACAAAATCCAATCGTTTGTTTAGACAAAAAAAGAAAGAAAGAAATGGAATCAAGATCTATGAACAGCGTTCACATGAAATTATTAACTTACATTTTTAAGTTCCCGGGAAGAACGACAACTATAACGATCGGGTTTAATCGGGCGATCAACCCACTCAATTGACTCATTGAAACGTTTCTGTTTCAAGGCATCATTGGCTACAATTTCCTGTCTGGTCTCCTCAAGCTGTTTAATATCTCCAAGGAGATGTTTCTCCCCAACGAATGTGGTTTTTCCACATCGTGCCCGAAAGTGCAAGCTACAAACCTGTTTTAAAAAGAATTCCCTGCCTATTAGCAACAATATTATACGTTTCAAAGGGACTATACCGAAAATAAAGCATTTTACCGAAAATAAGCTTACACGATTATTAAGCTCTTTCTCTGATGAGCATGTATCATCACCCTTCTTCCGACTCGTATCGAATCTAGCCCGAATTTCCCCTATGCGAGCCTGACGTCTGAAGTCTATTTTATTATTTTTCTCATTTATGACTTTCTTGTATCTGTCATCCTCACGGGCTGCATACTTCCACAAAAACCACTCCAATGGTGTTTTATAGCCATCCTCCTTAAGCTGCACTTCCATTACAAAATCTCAACAATTAGGTATTTGTCTTGCCACAGAATGAAACTAACGAAATGATTCCATGATGGGGTTACTCGCCAGCTAGTGTACGTACCTTCTTTCGTAATATTGTTTCGCGAATCAGTTTGCAGGTTTGGTCGATGTTTTTTATCTCCTCTTCCGCATGATGAATCATTGTTTCTAGCTCATGGTTTTGATATATCCGATATTTCACGAAATAAAAAGAACGAGTAGAGTTGATCTTAGGCAGTTTATCAACAGCAGGTTCATCATCAGGTGCCGGATTCTGATCACACTTTATAGCATTGTCATCTTTTCCATCCCGTTCCTTTATCGTCATCAAGTCGACGGCTGACGGCTCCTATAGCTCTTGTAGCCTGATGCAATAAACAAGAAACGATTAAAACCAATCTAAATTCATCGTTTCTACAACATGGGTAATTAAGCAAAAATCTTACAAATGAAAAGGAAGGATTTATTAAGATAGGGAACTGGAATTAGGCAAAATATATAGAAAAAATTTCCAGCAAATGAAAAGACCTTGATTATTAAATAAGACAACCATCTGCGAGTATTCTTTCTTCTTGGCTTTGAGAGAGAGAATTAAAAAGGGATTTCCAGGAATTGGACCGCAAGAAAGGGGAAGAAGGCCTTTGACAGATTTTTTTTTTTTTTTTTTTTTTTGAGTAGTCAAAAGTCGACTTAGCAGTTGGTAGTTTGTTTGGAGGAAACGTAAATGCACGCTTGCGGGTCCCATGCCATACGAGGTAACTAATTTGGAGAGGCAGTGAGCATGTTTGGATACACATCCAAATGGAGCTTTTGGAATTTTAAAAGTAAAGAAATCTAAAAAGTTAATTTGGGTATAACTTTTTTTGCAATGCTATTCAACGAGTTTTAATGCTCCCCATTCTCCTCCCTATGAGTTGTCGTCGTACGTGGCGAAGGAAAAAAAATCAAAGTGAGGAAGACACATAACTTTTAATGTTTGACCAAAATTTAGGCGAGAATGTAAAATCATGAATTTCTAAAATTTGGACTGGATTGAAATAATTCATCAGCTCAAATATGTATAAGACAACTACTGTTTTTTCTTCTTCATCTCTGTGAACGTATTATATGCTTTCTTCAAATCTCCCTTCTCTCTATAGTTTTTCTTTTCATTCTCAATTTTTGTAACGGAGAAGGTTAATGTGGTATAGTCTGTTGGCATAAATGAATGATTATGTTCCGAGTTTACTATTGTCCCTGCAACCTCACTAAAAAGAATGTTCAAGATGTTGTAACGATTATGCTCAACGGTACTTTTCCAAACCCCTATATTAGTTCTCATACTTGAATGGGACCTCTTCACAAATATCCTCAATTTTCTTTTTATGTACTTGTCAGGTATCAAGTCAATTCCATGCCGGATTAATATATTAAATGCATGTTTACAGAGAATCCATTTAAACTCTAATCCCCGAAAAGCATACGAGAATATAAGAGGAAACTCGCGCAATGGAGGGAAAAAAGAGAAAAGGTTAACCGAAGAACGAGTAGAACTCGCAGTCAAGCATGGGCGACTATGGATAGAAAATCACAATCTAAAAAGAAAGGTGCGGGAGTATGAGCTGGAGATAGAATATGGAGAGAATTACAAAAGAACTCTGAGAGAAAGAGAAAATGCACGCGACGTAGAAAGAAGGTTGCAAGAGCGAATAGAATGAAGAAGGAATCGGGGAAGGAGCGAAAGCCCAGAACATGAAGTACAGGGGTATGATGGAAAGAGGGGAAGTAACTCAGAACGCGAAAGCCAGAGATATAGGAGAGAAACCATTTTGGAAAGAGAAACCAGAAGGGCAATAGAGAAATATGGTAGAGAAGGGAAGATTATATTGGAAGTGCCAGTAGAGCCATTACCAAGGGAGAGGGGACAAATTGATCCAAATCAATCTATACTGCAACAACTTGAAGAACTTAAGGCCGTAACAAAAAACAATAATAGAAGATAAAGAGGAAAAATGAAACTAGCAGAGGCTATAGAGGAAGCAAATCGATCCCCGTTTTAGCTAGAAATACTACAAGCACCCACTCCCGCCAAATGTACTTTTCCTACATTCTCCAGCATCTATGATGGAATAGGAAACGAGGTGCAACACATGAAAGCCTACAATCTAACACTAATGCCATGGGCCCAACACCAAGCAGTGATATGCAAGTATTTTCCTGATATCCTAGCAGGGAAAGCCTCATTATGGTTCGATGGCCTATGTGAAGGATCAGTAACCTCATTCGCACAAATGCAAAGGCTATTCTTGGGAAACTACATAACCAGAAACCGGGTAAAGATAACGATTTAAAATGCATTTAGCCTAAGAAAAGCGCACGGAGAAAGTTTGAAAAGTCTAACCACGCGATGGAGGACCATGTGTAGTGAATCAGCCGAGGAAGTATCAGAGCGACATTTGATCCTCTCCTTTGTCAATGCTTTACATGCAACTGATCTCATGTACATTGAAATATTTCGATACAGACATGGAATTGATATGAAAGAATTAAGGGAGTACCATGAGGAGTTTATCGCACTAGAAGAAAAATAGAGGGAAATGGAAACCAACCTAACCGCCATCGCTTCTGCGAAAGGAGGAAGTGCGACACTCGTACCTCGAATAGAAGGCAATGTCAAGAGTACCCCCAGCACCGGACAAGGAAAGTCAGCTAAAGAAAGTAGCGCGAAAGAGGTTGCTTTATCAAGCAAGGATGAAGAATAGTTCCAGAGAGAATATGGGGATAAGGCACATGCGTATAATTACCCCGCAAGAAGGAACGACAATCAGGGGGAGGATTCAACAATGATTGGAGGATAGGGTATAAAAACAACCAAAGATTCGAACGAAGACCATACTACCCACCATTCGATGACGTGAAGTTTCCTAGGCTAAACACCACAATAGAAAAAATCTGGGAGAGTGTCATACTTCTCTAACATCTTCATCCATTTTACTTCAAAGTCTGATGGATAACGTGTATTATAGACAACCTTTTTCATTGTATATTTAATACGCATATACTTACTATGGATTTTAAACTTTTCTGGAAAAAATTTCATCACATGCCATATGCACCATCTATGTCTACTGTTTGGGAAGACTACTTCTATCGCGTTTTGCATAGATTTGGCTTGATCAGTTATGTAACACCCCGTGTTTTTAGCATGGCGCATGCTTAATGATGTGCCATGGCCTAAGATGAAGCTTCATCCAAAGCTTCCATTGCGCAGGAAAAGGAATATTGGCGCTTGGCCAATGTGTTGACAATGTCCGGCCAACATGGCTAAACATCGGGTTGGCAATGGACGACCAACATGGCTGAAAATTGGGTTGGCAGCGGACGACCAACATAACTGAACATCAGAGTTGGCATTGGCAGTGAACATCCATCTTAGCCGGTTATTCAGAAAAATATGGCAACGGTCATGAATAGTAAAAGTGGGGAGTTGATGAATGATTTTTGGTCCTCCAATTTAAGTTGTAAAAATGTCATTTTTACATATATAGGGAGGGGTACTTGGTTAAAGGTGCATATGTGGACTATGTACCAAATAAGCTTCTTAGCTTAGCCAAAAGAGTATAAATGATGCCTAAGGCTCATTTATAGTTGCGTAGCCTTGAGAGAGGGCATTTGATGCTTAGGCATCGTTATGCCATATTGCGGACCAAACATGCATCACTTGGATGCATTTCGACGGAATGGCCTATACGGACTAGGACATTTTCATTATTGCTTGGCCACGACCATGCAAACAAGTTGGATTAAGTTTCTGGCCCTTCGTGGATGAACTACGGTCTGTGCTTGATCCCTTTAGAGTAGGGAAGGGTATGTAGGCAGCCGGAATGAGTTGAAACATTGTCGGTCCAGCACGTTGTCGCTCATATCATCTAATTTAGAGATGATTACGAAACTTTGGCCTCTCATATCATCTGTATCGGTAGCTCGACGCAAGAGATGATTGTGGCCATACTTGATGAGGCTAGTTGCATTTCACTCCTTGTATGCTCATACTTCCTATCAAGGCGTTCGACATAGGATAAAAACCCGAGTGTCGTAATTTAGCTCAAGAGGAGACCATTTTGATGGAAAAAGTCCCAAATATCAAGACATGGTCATCCATAAATCCACATGGTCACCAGAATTTATCCAAATTCCATCGGTTAGGGCCTTAAAAGGTCGTTTTTGCCATTTTAAGAAAGTTTTTCGTTTACTTAATAAACCCTTCGCAGAACAAGGGTAAGTTGGAATGGTGTGGGAGCTAAGTTAGCTGCATCATGCTCCAAGAGCATGCTTTCAAGGGCAATAAACGTGCATTTGCCTAGATTTAAGGCTCAAAACATAGCATCATCATGGCATATCGGGGAAGTTATGGCATGCGCGCCCAGGCGTACCAGGCATAATTTTCCGGTCCGTCACAAGTTACAATTGCAGGAGGAGCACATCCGGACATACAATCGAGCCACTGTCTAAATAACCATACAAAATATTTTGTATCTTCATGTGAAACCAAATCACATCCAAACAGTATTGATTATCCATGGTGATTTACCCCAATAAATGGAGCAAATGGCATGTTGTACTGGTTCACCAAGTATGTACTGTCGAAAGAAATAACCTCGCCAAAATATTTATATTCTTCCATGCACCTACCATCTGCCCAAAATAACTTTCTTAAATGATCATCATCATCAATATTTAGTCTTGAATAAAATCCTGAATTTTGAGAACCCATCTTGTTAAAATACTTTAGAATTGCAACTTCATCCCCTTCCCCCAACCGTGAACTACATAACTTATCAATTAGATTTCTACAATCTTTCTGGATACATGTCATATTTTCATGCCCACCAAATCCATTTACACATACACCATAGCTTTTGTACAACCTCACGCCTGATTGATCAAGGAAATCAATTTGATTCTTTACCCATTGTTGATGGTGGTTTTTAGTTCAAGGCTAAAATTGTAAAATCCTATGTTTAATGTGCCACATGGAAAAGGATGGAGCCGTTTAAAAGTAATGAGTGCATGGGCCTCTCTACTCATACTTGTATTGAGTAACTCAGTATATTTATTCAGAATGGTGCATGTAGCAACAATCCCAAACATTCTGTAAACTCTCGCCTATATTACTCATTAGTGTATGGTTTATTAAGTATTTTCCTATGCTATGTTCCCCAGCCGAAGCCTTAGTATTGGTTCGATATGACAATTAGTGTTCACTCTCAGCTGAGTAGCACGAATTTCCCGAAGTATCAAAATTAAGGACCTCATGAAAATGCTCAATCAGAAGATGCGCTAACTGCTCTTTGAGAACAAAAGAATTTTGTGTCAACACAAAAAATTTGTTAAATTTGTTCAATTTTGTGATAACTCACAAGATTCAAATTTTAGCCTAATTAATTTGCAAAAAATTAGGTTTTTTGCGCCTAGGGCAATATCTCGGACCCTGCTAGTCGAAACTAAGCTTAGGCAAGCTAGGAAATTAATCCTCCATGGACTAGTACGAGCAAAGTCCTACCAAAAAATCAGAAAACAAGAAATAAAAGAGGAGATGCCGCAAATAGGAGCAACAACAAGAGGAGGCGCAGCCGCGCCACATGGATGGCCAGTTCTCCCTAGCAGGCACCAACTTTATCCGAATGGACACGCTCCATGTTTCCCTTTCCGTCCTCCTTTCCATCGACCAATAAGGTCGCTCTAAATGCTCCATACACATTTAGGATGAGGCCATCCCCATGCTGCTTTCCGGCCCCATTTCCATCGACCAATCAGGTCGCTCTAAATGCGCCACACGCATTTAGGATGAGGCCATCCCCATGCTGCTTGTCGGCCCCCTTTCCATCGACCAATCAGGTCACTCTAAATGCACCACATGCATTTAGGATGAAGCCGTCCCCATGCTGCTTGTCGGCCCCACTTTCCATCGACTAATCAGGTCACTCTAAATGCACTACACGCACTTGGAATGAGGTCGGGTCAATGCTGCTTGTCGACCCACTTTACATCGACCAATCAGGTCGCTCTAAATGTGTCACATGTACTTGGAATGTGGCCGGGTCCATGCCACTTGTCGGCCCCCTTTTCAATCGACCAATTAGGTCGCTTTAAACCCGCCACACGTATTAAATGAGGCCGGAATGCTTTAATACTTAGTCGTGGCCTAAATTATGCCACTTCGGCCCCACAACATACCACAAGTTATGTGGGACCCATAAAACCCTAAAAATGGCACCATATCATGGCCACCCATGGATATCCCCGCGTCCATGGTCGTACCCTTATTATAATGGTCGGGGCCACGCTAGGAAGGAGCCACTTTACTATGACACTGGAAAGCGCTAATCACGTCACTGGGAAGTGTCAATCACTCTACGACGCCATTGGCATGGGCCAATTATGACTCTAGCTGGCGTCATTACGTAACTATGCCACCGGCAGGCGTTACTATGCCACTGGAAGGCGCCAACGAGATGTGGCCATAATCAATGGCCACCCTCTTCCATGATTGCGTCATCCAACTTCGCCAGCAGAATTGACCGGCCTAGGTTAAATCTTAGGTGACCAACCAAAGACTAACATAATGGCGTCACACGCCACTTCTTGCGTCATGTCTCATGATTTATCTCTCCACACATGATTACCCGCCACCTAGATGGCGTGCGATTGGTCAGAATAACTAGGTCTTGCATACAAGATCCACTTAGCAATTTGCTGCACATTTTCCACGAAAATACTCGATAATCAAACATATCACAAATTGGGGGATGCTCATCAAGGTATTGGTCTGTCGGTTTACATCATACGGCGTGCAACACATCCATTATAAGAAAGTGTCAGGAAAATGGACAGTTAGTGGAGGCAAGAAGAAGTGGGTGTAAACTAACATGTTTTCTAATAAAATCAAAACGAGACGAATGATAGACACATTTTTGTGTCTGATATAATCTCAATTGTATATATTGTTAGTGCTCGATTTTGTATTTATTATGTCTTTTTATGTCTTTGTAGGTGTTTTTGGAGAAATAAACATGTGTGGAGAAATCGGCTCAAAAAGTTGCTAAAAGCACCTCCGGAGGACACATGATATTCAGACCAAATTACTAAGGGGCACCCAAATTGCTATCGGCACACCTGAACATGTTAAGGGGCAGCCATCTTCTTCATCACTTGAATTCAGAAAAAGGGCGGGAGATTTGGATTTCACGGACATAAATTAGGGTTTGAATTTTGGAAGGGTTTACACGAGATTCAATCGCTAAAACTTCTTGGATATGCCTGTTTGGGATTAACAGGCAACGTATAGTTAATGGATTCGGTGAAGCTGGGATAGATAATCGATTTGAAGCAAGACAGTGTCGGAAATATACTCGGAGCTTCGTTGGAAGATTTGGGAACACATTTGGACGAGAACTCAATGGAATTTATATTGGATATGGATAAATATGGGCTTGATACGAGTAGACAGGAGCGGTGACATGTTTTGGGTGGTTAAAAAGGAATCAAATCCTTGAATTCTCGGGAATTATCTAAAACATGGGAGGAGTAATATTCGGGTGCTGTTTTTAGTTATTATGTGAACCGAAGAAAGAACATATCTTATTTTCGATTTGTTTCTATCCTAAGAAAAGTTTTGAAGAGCTATGATTTAATCAAAGCCACGTATGGAAGATTTATAGGGAAGAAAAGTCCGAGACTTTCGTATGAGGAAAATAGAGAATTTATTCGGGTTTGCATGGTGCTATGGTATATATAAACACTAATGGGAGTCCCAAATGGGGGGTGGAGACCTTAGATAAGTTGCATAAAGCTTAGAACCCAAACAGAAAAGAAAGAAAAATTCATAGGCGAGCTGCATACGAAGAAGAAGAAGAACATAGAACAACACCTTAAAGCAGTCGCATGAACCGTCACCTATTCTTTCATATTCAATCTCTTTTGTAACAATTTTCCAACAATTAATAGAGTTCTCAACAGTTATGTTAAAGGTTTCTCTGTAACAATTATATATGTTACAAACTCGCTGCTTTAGTAGTTTTCTCTTGTTTTTCACCCCTTTGAGCTATGAACAACTATTTTCAGCACGTGAATAACATGAGGAGCTAAACTCCTTTGCTGAGGCGATGGAGGAAGTTATTTTTCCAACCAATATGTGGTGATATCTATTTAATTAATTTCTGCAATTATTTTTATGATTATTTGCATTGAATCAAAATTGAAATAATGGTTTTTGTTAATTCGTTGTATTTTCACTTGATGGTGCATGCTTAGCTTAGGGATCTTGATGTTCCATGCTTGAGATTAACAACTAGTATTTTGAAAATCTACTTCTGGCAATATTTAAGAATCGATTGAATGTATGAATTGCATGATAAATTATTAATATTGAATCACATAAAAATTGGAAAATAGTGGAATCCTGAGTATCAGTGCTTTTAAAATCTTGATACAACCTTCTTTGAGTTTTCTAGTTTTATTTGAATCTAAAAATCATCATTTACAAGTCTGAGTGAACGACATCTTTCTTACCACTTTACAACAACTTTCAAAACCACATCAACGAACATAAGGGATTTGAATCTCTAGTAAACTTATTGGGTTTTGGAAGACAACAATTATTATTTTTATAATTTTTTATGAATTGTAGCTTATTTGGTTATTGTTTTTAATATTTTGATATATAATCCTTAAAGAAAAGAGAAAGAACAAAGTCTCTTAAAATTTCACCTACTTAGGAGAGACTATTTTTTATGATTTTTGTTATAGGGAAAGCTGATTTGTTTAGGGGGAAAGCTAAAAATATTTGACTGCGGTGTATTTATTTTAACTTCGGGTAATTAAAGGGGAGGAGTAGAAAATTGTCTTTCCCCTTAACAAAACACCGAAGTTTACTGTTTGGTCCTCAACTTAAATTAACCTAATATTTGATCTGTCTTAACCTAATCTCAAATTTACCGTATAACCATAATTAATCATAAGTCTTCATTGAAACTAGGATGGACGTAGAAGATACCAGTTGGAGCAATGATAGAAATCATATACAGACAACAGGCGCAAAAACGATAGTAGTTTTTAACGTGTGTGGAGCCTTTTAATTGTTAAGAATCTATAAAACAAGAAGAACAAATCTACAAGATGAACGGGCCCTTACAGATTGAGTCTAAATATGTACTAACTCTTTGCAATCCATTTGCGACATCTAAACTCCATCAATCCAATACTACTTACATCCAGTAATAAACAAGAATTAGGTGATTTTTAGTTGCCATCACCTAAACAATAATTTCAGGTCTTTGAAAACAAGTTTAGGAAATTAATTTAACAGTCAATTGAATTAAACAAGAGCATAAATCACTTGGATGAATGAACCAGATTGAAGTTTAAGAACAACAAACATTGTTGAATCTGTGTCACGACATAGACTAGATTGTGATTTAGAGTTTGAATAATAATGTTCAGAAATCAAAAGGTAAAAGGAAACGTGTTTGACAAGAGGTTAATATGGTAATTCCATCTCTTTTAGGGCTTTCCTCAAAACCCATTTTTCCATGATATCATGTCACATGTCATGAAGGTTTCCTTATTTACAACTATTTTTATTCCTCCTGATACAACCTTCGATTTCTCCATAAATCTCTTATTTGTCCTTTTCACTTCATGAACATGTCTTATTGGATTTGGGCCTTCATCCCCAAATCCCCTATATTTCATGGTGGGCTCGTCCTCCCTTTAGGGACTTCCTATCCTGTTAAGAGGTAATTATTTTCATGTAACAACACTTCAAACTCGAGATTTCCAGCACTGTAAATCTTACTATTTGATTTATGAATATGAATCAGTTAGGATGATCAGTCTAAACGGGTGATTGCTTGCATCATGGCCAACATGAACAAAGTGATACGAAAATGAAAACAACCGAGCAAGGATGACAGAGTTAAGGTTTAGGTTTTTCTTGTTTTTTTAAACCTTAATCTTGTGTGAAAGATCATTACACATGTGTCTCGTGCAATCGTTGTTTGCAACACATGGAAAGACGGTGTATGACATTTGGAGTTTTACAGGGTATCGAATTAATGTTATTAAGAGAGAGTAAGAAGAAGTGTTCCAAGGTGGCAAAGTAACATGGTTGTATGTTGCTTAAAAAATAATCTAAAATACAAACTTACTGCCCTTTTGTTTTGGGGGTCTTACTCTTACTACACGGTTAAACACCTAAACGCTGGGTCTAAAGACTCTAAGCTTTAGTGTTTGTGTTGTGTTTTGTGAAGAGACGTGTGTTGGCACCAACTACGAAGACTTGATCCCCAATATTTTGGATCGAAGTCTAAAAATGGTGGTGAGTAATAAATTTCTTGGTCGGCCTCCCAGTACTGCAGGTGAGTATTTAATTAGCCATTTCACAGATCAAATCTAACTCCTTACAAGAAAGTAAAAGCATAATTAATAAATCAAATGTAATGCCAATTTAATTCAAGAATGATTTCATATTAATCATTTGTTCCATGAACAATTTATTAGGTACTAGCTAAACTAGGAAAATAAAATAAAAAATCTAGACGATTTTATGGATCAAATAAAACTTCATTCAACATGCCATTCATTTCTTTTCACCCAGTCATTTGTATTGTCTTGGTATAAATAAAATCCATCTCGACGAGCAGACCACACGCAGTCCGTACCACAAAGCTCATTTTTGTACTTGTCGTGTGGGAATCCGGAACGGTAAACATCGAAGGTTCCACCTAACCAATGATGGTTCAAATTATCGTACCAACGAAAATCACACCAGAAATGTGTTAAACCTTCAATTGCGCGAAAGTCCCAGTGCCACTCGTCACCTTTATAAAGCGAACGTTTACCTAGATCGTCATTTTTGGACTTGCAATGCATATCCAACGAAATATTATCATCATCGATATCATTCTGTATTTGCACCGTCGTCAACGATAAACATTTGGAAACCAAAACCGAAAACAATAGCAACAACAACAAACTTTTATTGCCATAACTACTAGTAGAACCCATTGTCTCTGATTGAATAAGTTTTTGAAAGTGAAGGTTTTTTCTATAACCCTTTGGAGAGGGCAGGAGATACATTTATACTAGAACGATGTTACCATTAATTTTTTTAATTAATCCTGAATATCTTTCATATCCTAAAATATTTTTAATTCTCGGTTCAAAAAATATTTCACATCCTAAAACGGGCTAAATAATAAGAATATAAACACAATTAGTCATCTGCTTTTATATTCCTATCCATATATATATATATACACACATATAAAGGATTATGAAAATGGAAATATTAAAAATTAACGATTGAGGGAAAATAAATTCTGATCAATTTTAAGAAACTGTAATAAACAATATATATATACATTGAATAAGATTTTATGCTTGATCTGATATTTTCCTTTCATTATCAAAATTTCCATTCTAAAGATATATTCGTATGGATTTTTAAATTAGACATTATTTTTTATAGATTTGATATCTTTATTAAATATAATATTCGACACTATTTAATATTTTCTACACTATTTTAATCTTCATAGATATTCATATATTTGTGAAATGAAGCACGTTACATTTAAATGTACAAAAATTCTTGTCAACCCGAGCTAAGAAAACTGCACCAAAACTGTTTCTAACAAAATTTTCTATGGCCTCCCCATAAGTGGCTCCCTGCTATCCTCCGGCGGGGCCACCGGGACCCACCCAAAAAATCTGTGAAAGCGTTTTAAAATTTTGTTGAGGGGAAGGTCCCAAGAGATGGCGTCTTTGAAAACTCAAGTGCATTTTTTGTTGATGGTAACAATAAGCTATGTGGTGATTTACCTGAATTGCGGTTGCCTGGCTGCCAAGTTCAATTGGAACACAAGAAGAAATCTTTGTCTCCCATAGTTATAATCATCATTGTAGCCGGTGTTGTTCTATTTTCAATTTTTGTTGCGATTTTGTTCATTTTTGTTTGGAAAAAGAAGTCCAAAGTAGACTTTCCTTCAACAAATTTAGACGTTGGTAATCAGTACTTACAATGAGCTTCTTAAAGCTACCAATGGATTTGATGATTCTACCAACTTGCTTGGTATAGGAGTTTCTTACAATGAGCTTCTTAAAGCTACCAATGGATTTGATGATTCTACCAACTTGCTTGGTATAGGAAGTTTTGGTACTGTTTATAGGGGAATTCTTCATCAGGATGAATCTAGACCAGTTGCCGTAAAAGTACTAAACCTTCAAAGAAGTGGTGCTGCAAAGAGTTTTGTTGCTGAATGTGACACCTTGAGGAAAGTTAGACATAGAAATTTGGTCAAGATAATTACTTGTTGCTCGAGTACTGATTTTCAAGGTAATGATTTCAAAGCTCTGGTTTTCGAGTTGATGAACAAGGGAAGCTTAGAGAATTGGTTGCACCCGACTGCAAGAAACATAAACAATAATGGTATGCTACAACCAGAGAGTTTGAGCCTAGAAAAAAGACTTAACATTGCAGTTGATGTTGCTTCTGCATTAGATTATCTTCATCACCATTGTCAATCACCCATTGTTCATTGTGATTTAAAGCCAAGCAACATTCTTCTCGACGAAGACTTAGTTGCCCATGTGGGTGACTTTGGCTTAGCTAAGTTGCTCTGTGGGCCCTCCAGTAAAGATCCAAATTCTAGTTCAATTGCAATAAGAGGATCTATTGGATACGTTGCTCCTGGTAAGATAAAGTTCTAATTATCATGTTAATGTTCGAATGCAAATGGAACGAATTATGATCTGTAATCTGTATTAGTATCTTATTTTTCTTTGATAAACCGCAGAATATGGAATGGGTGGTGAAGTGTCTACGCAAGGAGATGTGTATAGTTACGGAATCCTTTTATCAGAGATGCTTACAGGAAAGAGACCCACTGATGAGATGTTCAAGGATGGTTCAAGTCTTCATAACTTCTCAAAGATGCATATGCTGCCGGAGCAAGTTCTAGATATTGTGGTTTCGCGATCGTTAGGATGGGAAAGAGAAGATCCTGACAGTAATGATATTATCAACCACAATGTGGCCGGAAGTGGAATAACAAACAAACAAAGAGACATCATGAGACAAACTATTTCTTCCATTGTTCAAATTGGAGTTGTCTTCTCTTCTGAGTTGGCCTCAAATTGACCCAGCATGAGTGAGGTCGTTGTGGAGGTACAAGCGATAACCAGTAGGTTTCTCGGGGTTGGTATTTCATAAGAAAAAACTCCTTTGCCCATAAATATTTAAAAAGTAGTGCTAGTGTGTTTGAAGTTTATGCAAGTACCACTCAAAAAAAAAAAAAACTCTGATAAAATCAATGTATCATTCATCTTTTTCAGTTTGATAATTATGACATCTTTAATACACCGTAAAAATGTCATTTTAAAAGTTTTATACCGAAGTTGCTACGCTTTCCCACTCTCTTCTCCCATTAAGTGGCACTGTTCTTGATCCCTTAGATTGAGATTAGCAGGGGTCCCATTATTATAGATTCAATCGATGTCTGCATGACACATAAACAGGGAAAGGAGCGGAAGATATATATTATTTTCCGTTTTATACAAAGGAACACCTATTATTTTATTATTTTTTTGTGTTGGGTTCAGGAATTCTCTATCGGGATTATAGTTGGTCGTTTATCGTTTTAATAAATATTAAAATTCCACTGTTACCATTTAATAAAAAAAATAAGAAATTGTAAGAACTATCTTCCTTATGTGAGTTCTATATCTCTCTTAAGAGCAATTCCTATGGGATGAACAAACCTAGAGTTTGTTCATTTTGATCCCACTATGGGATGAACAAACCCTAGTTAGCAATTCGGGGTACGGGTAGTAGTTCGGGACGGCATACGTACGGGAATTATATGGATTCAGATAGATCGGATTCGGTCAAAAATCCGGTCAACGGTTCGTTGTTCGGACAGTAGTTCGGAACGGCATACGTACGTGCATATTCGTTTTATAAATGTGAGTTCGGCACTTAAAATTTGGCTAACATATATGATAAATTGATAAGTATTATGACCTTATTACGAGATTAATTTGATTTGTATATGATTTATAAGATGGAAAAAAACATTTTAGCGTGATTATTTAACAAGAAGTAAACAATTTAATCGCATAAATGTATTATAAAACTTATAGACTTTTAAACAAAAATCAACACATAAAACACTGGTCAAACAACTACCAATAGAAAAATTTAATTAAATAATTGTACTTAAATATAAAGTATATACAAAATCAAACAAGAACCAATCAACAGAACTCTGGTGAGAGAGTTACCTATAGAAATTCTAGTTCGGAAATATCATTCGGATACGGTCAGTTCGGATACGTTCGCGAATCATTCGTGAGGTCCATATAATCCGGGAACTAGGTTCGGAGTTCAAATAGTTCGGAAGTATCATTCGGATTCGGTCAGTTCGGATACGTTCGCGAATCATTTGGGAATGATTCGGAGAATTACTAACTAGGGAACAAACCAAGAAAATGGATATTCCATTTGAACACTGAGACATGCCAATAGGCGCGCGTCTCGTGCAAGAACGCGCGCCATGACCAATAACTCGGGCGGCAGCTTTGCTGATGCGCGATCAAAGGACAAACTCCCGCGACCAATGCCCTAGCGCAGGCGCTCATGAGGATGACGCCCACGACAAAAAGTTAAAACAAACTCACTTTTTCTGATTTTTATCTATTAAATAATTATTTTAATATTTATAATTTTTTAGTTTATATAAATAAAATCATTTGTGGGACCCAATTCTTATTAGTTTAAATAAATAAAATCATTAGTGGGACCCAACTCTTATTAGTTTATATTAATAAAATCACTAGTGGGGCCCAAAAATATCAGATTTGTTCATTTTGCCTTGTTTTCCATAATGGAGAATGCAGTTTGTTCATCCACGTGGCTCAACAAATTTTTGTTTTTGTTCATTGCCATAGGAATTGCTCTAACTTGGGTAGATTTCATCCATGAAATCATAAACCAACATATAAAATTAACCAACCGATAAATAAAACTTAGAAAACTGATTACCCATAATGGGTATAAATGAATTTTTGCACTGGAAAAAATAAACAGGGTATTAATGGATTTTCTCTTTTACCAACTGAACTAAATATAGATCAAAACGTAATAAGCAACGCTAAGATGAAGATATGAATATACTAGATGACTTCTGCAGCAGTGAAAGGCCGACAGAAGTGCGCTATCTATATTTTAGTAATATACACACCATTTTCTTTTATATTTTGAGTATTTACAAGAATGCATGCATGGGCGATGTGGTAATTTGGAAACTTAAAAAGCAACAATAAAGCCTATATTTTTCCTTGTCCCTTCTTTTTTTCTTTTTTCCCTCTCAGTCACCTGTTTTTTTGCTTGTCAGCCTAGTTATTTAACATAAGGTAAGAATTCTATGTGGACTGGTAAAAATGTGTACACTAATCTGCTCAGTAAATTTCCAATTTCGCTAAAATTGCTGTTAAAAAAGTGCAATGTGGAAAAAAATATCGGAATTCACCAACTTATGATAAACCAAAAAAAATAAAAAAAAATCCCATAAACAACTACCACGTGAAAATATTGGAACATAAATATTGAAAATAAAACTATAAATTACCATTTCCAGGCATCACATAAGAGTTTGATTCAAGAAAATAGAAAAACAATACAGAAAATGGGTCATTTGTCCAAATATTTTTAAAACATGGTTCAAATAGACGAGTAAAAACTAGTATGGGTGAAATGGACACCAAAAAAATAGCAAAGATATAACTGGATTCATCCTGACTTAAACTTAAAAAATAGCGAGGATGAAATAAAAAAGTAAATAAAAAAACAATGGATCACTCATCTCTTTTCTGATAAGATCAATGGATCACTCTTCTCTTTCTTTCAGTTTTTTTTTTTTTAATAAGCTGTGGTTTGCTTCAAAAAAGTAAATAAAAAAAAGAACGCGCAATTGGGGATATGGGAATTAATTGGGGGATATGAATTACTTCCCCCAACCAAAGGTGGCTGCTAAGGGGTGTCTTTTGGGTGCGAAAATACCAAAACACCCTTAGATTAATTAAAAATATTATGAAAAGACTATTATGCCCTTTCCCCTAAAACAATAAAATCGAAAATCAAATCAATTTATCCCCCATTTCAATTCACTGCCGGCATAGTTAGGGTTCTGAAAAAAAAAATCCTTCATCTTCTTCATCGTTCTTCATCGACGATTGATCGTTAAATCAAAAATTTCTTCGTCGATTAACCTACCCGAATCACAACCATGCCTCCACGTAGGAAAACAAAAGCCAAACCGAAGACCAAATCGATTGGTCAACAAAAACACGAACAAAAAATTGCTTTGATTGCTAAAGAACAAGGAGAGGACGAGGCGGCGAACTCGGACGATCAACCACTCGCAGCAAAAATGGCTTCTGTGAGAAGGTTAGTGATTTTGAACTCATTTATGATTGTTTTAATCGATTTATAGCAATGGGTTTAGGTTAGAATCACCAACCATAGCTGAAACAGTCGAGTTACACAGAGTATCGGCATTCGATCTGGGATGAATGCCATGCCGGTTTCAAATCCTGAAAGTGAATTTCCAGTACCGGCATACAACTTGGGTTCAATACCATACCGGTTTTAGGTTACCAACATACCTTAATAGCAATTCATGTGTGCCGGTAGTATACTTAAAACACACAGAAACATTATGAACTTTGTCACTAGTACCGGCATTGAATCTAGGTTTCATGTATGCCGGTATAGGTGAAACGGCATAGATTTGACTTAATTCTTGTACGTCGGTAGTAAACTTTAAACATACAGGAACATATATGATTTGTTGATCAGTACCAACACACTATTTCTCTTCCATTGTATGATGGTACATTGTTACCGGCACGGAATTGGTTTACTTTTAGAGTGCCGGTAGTTGTATTTTGGTATCCAGAAGAAACCCATTTAACTACCGACATTCTCTATAGCTAAGTTTCAATGCCGGTAGCACTGAACCTGCATGGTCTGTTTAAGAGTCTCAATGCCGGTACTTAAACTTCCAATATGACTTGTCTTATTTTTGTTTCGTGTGCTTATGTTATAGGTCAAAAGCCAAGGAAGCTAACAAAAGAAACAATAAAGATGCTTTCACTAAGAGAAAGAGAAAGAACGGTCTTGATACTCCTCAGTCTCTTTCTCCACGAGAGAAAGATGAAGGTCGCAAGAAGCGTTTGGGGTTTGAAACAAGAAGGGAAATTTGGGAGAGTGGTGGTGACCGTACTGCATTTGTAATCCGTGAAGGTACTGGAACAGTTGAGGACGATGATCATGATGAAGGTGAAAGTGAGGAGGAAGATGATGAGGTTCACCCAAGTCAATTAGCAAGACAAAGCGAAGTTGGTGGGCCGAGTGAACAACCAACACAAGGCAAGGTCAAGGGGAAACCCAAAGTTAAAGGTTGTCACCTTCCTCACATTGATGACATGATACCCGACCTTGAACGTGGTAAAACTTGGGGTGAAGCTCCGGAACCGAAAGTACAATTTGGATACAAGCACTCTTGGGCTCGTACTATCTATCAAACCTATGTAAGCATTTTTTATTTTGTGCATATGTATTGTTTTGGATTTATGCAAAATCTCTTAGTCGTATTATCAACTAATTGTAGGATCATACTAAGGATGTTCGTGTTTTCCGAAACCAAGCCGCGGCTCATTGTAATTTGTCTTTGGAGCATGATGATGTCCAAACAATAGTAAAGGATTCCGGTCTATATGCTTTGGTTGAAAATTATGTGAAGCCAGATATTGTGACAGTCAATTGCTTCGTCAAAAGGTATCATGGTGAAACTGATACAATGCACTTCCCGTTTGGAGAGATGACCTTGATCCCTGATGATGCTCAGAACATTCTATGCTTGAACGTTATTGGGTAATGCATTGCCGAATGAGTTGAGTGTCTGGACCTTGAATGGTCGAAGTTGCACGCTTTGACTAACTAGCTGTTTGGTTGGGACTTCAAAACTTCTACGGAGAGCTTTTATGAATCCTAGTCTAGTAAGACGAAGACATTCAAGCTGACTATGCTTAAGAAGAGGTTTCAAAATACAGAGCAAATAAGTTTGGAGGGTGGATGGGCCCCTGCACAGATTCGTTATATAGCCGCTGCGTACCTGGTATACATCTTGGGCACTAGGGAATTCCTTGACACTAATGGGAATAGGGTAAGTGAAAACTTTCTTCAGTACTTGGATCCGTTGGAAGATGTTTATATCTATTCTTGGGGCACCGCGATAATGGCACATTTGATGGCGGAGATGAGAAGGGCCTCTTTGGCTAAAACAAACCAATTTGTCGGGAATTTCACTCTACTCCAGGTAAATTTATTTTATTAACTTATTTTCTTATGTATATATTCATCATGAACTTAGAATAAATTTACTGCTTCACATTGGAATAGGTGTGGTGTTATGAACACTTCCCAACCTTGTTTAAGAAGTTCCCTTTCTTGAAGACCATTGACCTTCCCGGACCCGATACTCCTAGAGCTAAGAAGTTCGAGTATAACAACATTCCAAAGCCCGGTAACAAAGGTCGACTGATCGAGATGAGATTGGCTCTCGAAGAAATGAGTACATAAGACGTTGTGTTTGACCCATATAAGGAGGCTAGAGAAAACCGTCAACTTGTGAGGTTTGGTAACGTTGCATTTTACAATAGGTCATTGTTCCACCCAAAAGGATATATCATGGATGATCCATACCGTGTGATGCGCCAACATGGATATAAGCAATTATCATGTTTTGAGTGGGCCTCTGATGATAATTATCTTCTTCACTTTTCTCTGTTCAATTCAACTCCCAACAAGTTTCATGTAGTGTATGATCCAGATCCGGAACCAACACACTGGAGGGATAGGGAGCCGCATCGTTTGGTAGATATTAATAAGTGGGAGATTGCGAAAATGGTGATGAAGTTGATAACGACTACATAGAAGATTACATGGAATGGTCACATCCTTATGTCGTGCGCCCTCCATCCGTCGAAGTTCCACCCAGAAAAAACCTCTTGTTGAAACTCCTACACCTCCACCACTTATGACGTCCCAACTTCATAAGATCGTTGGATTGCTAGTAAGTTTTATTAATTGCTTAGTTGTTTAATGTAAACATAATGTTATATATTAGTATATACTAATTATGTGTTTCATGTAT
Organism: Papaver bracteatum; assembly: GCA_023529315.1. Classification (NCBI taxonomy): domain Eukaryota; kingdom Viridiplantae; phylum Streptophyta; class Magnoliopsida; order Ranunculales; family Papaveraceae; genus Papaver; species Papaver bracteatum. The sequence continues at coordinate 676,100 of JAJJWX010004855.1, forward strand.
TAAACTAGCGTCGTCGGCTTGGCAAATTGAAGAAGATGTTTGGTTGCAAGTACGATGAAGGAGTGGTGCTATCCCTTCAAGAAAGCAAGGAAGTCGAGCAAAAGCTTGATAGAATTGAAGAAACCGGCCCTAGTACAAAAGCTTTGTTTGGAGAAACGAGGAAGGCGCCCGCCAAAAAGAAACTAAATACCAAGTTAACAATTGGTGGTTATTTTAATTGTGTTGAACATGTCTAGATTAAACTTGTTTTCGTTTGTACCTCAGGGTTAACTCTTTAGTTATTTTGTTTGATTTTGGTTTATGCTACCTGGATTAAAAACACTTAAGCAGAATCTAGTTGTTTGGTTTATGTTGGACATGTCTAGATTTCTAGTGAAAGATTATAATTTCCGGCATAGATGATTTCAGTTCCAGAAACGCCGGTACTTATACCGGCATCCTAGAAATTTACAATTCAATGCCGGTTCTAATGTCCCGGCATTGAAATTGTCTCTAATTCTATTCCGGAACAAGAAGTTTAAAATTTTCATGTTCTTGTATAGATATTGACAACTACCGGCATGGTGGTATTTTTTAAATTCTACGCCGGTATTCTAATTTTTCAAATTTTCCTACATTGTTGACAGAAAACCGGCATAGTTATGTCGATTCAATCAATGCCAGCACTCTGCTAAAAATTTATTTCAAATGCTTTATGCTTTTTTATTTCATTCCTAAGTAATCTATTACATTGGATTGGATACTTTAAATTAAAACATGATAAAAAAACATTCAATGGATTGCACTTGGTTAGAGATAATCTACTTCCATCCCTTTTCAACAATTGCGGAACCTTTGAGCCTTTCCCGAATATGTTCGAAGACATCATCCGGGATGGGGGTGTCAAGGATCATCTTCAATGGTTCTTCTTATTTTTCAACATATTCCTTTCCCTTCATATAACACCCATCACACCCATCGATAGGCTTGCATTGGCCCTTGTGGTTTTCTCTTGACTATGCTAGTTCAATAGCTTTGTCAAACCATTGAAACTCAGGCCCGGTTACGAGGGGGTGCTTCTTGAGCTCCCGCACATGGCGGGAAATGTTGGATTAATTAAGGTGGGCTAATTTTTGGTGGCCCACTATATTTTAGTCACCAAGTATCCTATATGATCGATCCTAATTCCTGATCCCAAGTTAAAAAATATCTTATAGCCGAGAAAGAAAACATTCATTTTGTTCATAATACTCAGGTAGCTCCGTAGTTTTTAATCTCTTATAGTCTTATATAGTTATAATAACTTGCAGCCTGGTTACGACTTTGGTTATAGGGTTAATTAAATTGATTAACTTAATTTTAATACGATGATTTAGATTGTTGGTTTCAATTTATACAGGAGAATCATTGAATATTAGAGTGTATATGGTAGATTAATTTATTTTATTTTATTTTTGATTTCAAGTACATTCGGGAAAAGAGTAGTAACAGAAGTGAAAACATATAAATTATGTGTGGAAATAAATATTTTTACGTAAAACGACGTTCTGAGATCTTTCGCACAAGGTCGTCTAAATGTACAGAGACGGCCCTGTTGAAACTCATCGTACTTTGGGTGATTCAAACACCTTATAAACATTCTTCCATTTTCAGCATCATTAGTTTTTGTAATCCAAAACCGGCGTGTCCCATCACATCTTCTACACTTTGAATAAATTAAAAGGCATTCCATTGTTAGATGAGATGGTGACTTGCAAATTTTACACTTGCAATGATGACTCTGTAAGATAAGATTATATTAGTTATGCGTCATGGTAGTGAAGATTATATTGTTAGTAATGATTAATCTACTTACTTTGGAAATATAGCTAGATGATGAATCTACCATCGCTTGTGAAGCTTTAACCGTGCTTGCTTTGTTGAGAGAAGGATTTTTGTTATTTTGTGGGTGGTTTGTATAGATTTTCTCCAAGGAATGGGGGTATTATATACAAATGAATATCCAACGGTTTTTTTTTTGAAAAAACTAGCCGTTTTTTTTTTTTGAATTTCACAAATACCGGCATGTTCGATATTGCAAATTCAGTGCCGGTATTGGTTGCATATTTGGCCGAATCTTTGTGAATAAATACCGACATGGTAAGCTTATGGAAATAAAAACCGGAATTTAGTGCCGGTATAGTTGTTCACAATGACATCAATGCCGGTGTTGGTTATTTTTCAAAAAAACTAGTCGTTGAGGTTTTCACTATATAAAGAGAGCTAATACTTGGACCCAAAAGTCCAAAACCATTGTGTTTTTATATATCTCCTTTATCCTCTTAACTTAGAAACCCTACACCCTAGAATAATCATCTATAAATAACTTAGTATAGTACCTAACCCCACATTCAACAAATGACATCGTTTGACTCGGAGGAAGATTTAGCAATCACCCAAGCATGGTATGCCGAAACTCGTCCTTCAACTATAGATAACAGCACATGGGATTCCATGTGGTTGAAGATTTTTAACAAATTTGTTCACGATTATGGTAACCCAAAAGGAAGAACTGCTAAACAAATCGAGCAACGACACGACATCATCCTAAATGCGGTGGTTGAGTATCTAACCTTGAAACACCGGATTGATCAAGATAACCGCAATAGATTGTCTCCTCAACAACTTATAAGTATTTTTATGATTCATTCGACATAATCCACTATTTTTGAATTTGTATGTAACGAACATAATTTGTGCATTGTTTTTGTAGCATGAAGCCGTGAAAACGCGTTACTTACAAGAAAAGGGAGAAGCATTCATGTTTGAAGCCAATGTCAACCATATTAAAACCAAGGTCACGGAGTACCACCAGCTTGGTGAATCGGATACGGATTCTTCTTAAGAAGATTGATAGTTTAGTTGTAATTGCTTCGGTTTTTAGGGTATTCGATTAGGTTTTTTCGTAAGGTTTTGTGGGTAGATCTCTATGTAAACCCTCGCGAGACTATAACTCATCCACTAGGGTCACCTAGGGGTCCAAAGGCTTGATGCACATGCTAAGTGCATTCGTTGTTCCTTCGATAAGGATTATATTTGAAATAAATTAGAGTTTTGGTATGCAAATTTCACATAGTTCAATGCCGTAATAAAATGCTGACATTGACTTAAATTATATTTGAATGTCGGTAGTCGGTGACTAATATTTTTATGTTCCTGTGTACAATTTACGTATTTCCGGCACACTCTTTTGATACTATGAAATGCCGGTACAGTGTGCTGACATTCACGTAAACCATAGATCAGTGCCGGTACGTAAGGTTCAATGCCCAACGGCTATTTTTTCAAACTATAAACCTGTAAAGTAAACTGCCGATGTAGATTTGAGGTTCCCGACAATGTCGGTACCATAAATTGGAAAAGAGCCATTGTGTACTCATCTATTTAAAGTGTCTACACCTATTGCAGTTGATACCTCAAAAAAAATAAAAAATAGATGAGCTCCAACACATTTCTATGATGGCAAAAAAAATCACCGACTACCGATTTCAGAGAATATTTATATGAAAAAAAAGTCTCAACTCCGATAGGGAATCAATCATCATCCACCACCAACTCAATTCCCATGATACTAGAAAAACTTAGAAGGAAGGACCAAACCAGCAAGTTAATTGTCGCGATGGAAGAATAGATACTTAGAAGGAAAAGAGAAGAATAAGAGGAAACAAAGGAAGATTACTATCGCGAAGAAACAAAGAGAATAAACGAACGTGTAAAACAAGCGAAGATTGAAGCGGATGTCGAGGAAGAAACCAAATGGATCAAAAATTACTACATAGTATCTGATTTCCCGGAAGATCACCGCCTTCCGCACCTTTTTTTGGGTCTTGTTGCAGATGGTCCTTATATGCCGAAGTTCGTGGACAGTAAGTGCAACAAAAGAAAAATAGATTATGGGGATGAGTTTGTATCGCATCAGAAAATTGCCCTCATAAAACTATGTCAAAAATACAACGAGTTTCTCGCAAGATACCGAGATAATAGGTTTCAAGCTCAGGCCGCATACACCAAATGGAGAACAGAGCCTTTTATGCATTTCGAATCTGATTTGTTTGTTGAATCTCGTACCAAGAAATGATGTTAGTTGCAATTAGCTTGAGATCTTTCATTTTATATGTAAGGTTGTTCAAGTTTTTAATATTTTTAAGTCTATTTCCTTATGATTAATATGCAGTTTCTTTGGTTTGTGGTTAATGTTGTTTATTTCATCAAGTTTCTTTCACATACCGGCATTGATAAATACACCAAATTCTATATCGTCTCAGGTGTCGGCATTGAATGGTGTACCAGATATTATTTCGGCATCATATTGATGATTTAAAGTTATTGTCAGAGTGCCGGAATTCTGACGGTTACAATTGAAACTCCTTCATTCCACTGGTTTGACGGTTACAAACTACTTCAACCCAGTATTTGGACGGTTACAAAATCCTTAATGCGTCGGTTACAAACATATCATTCTATTTAAGTGACGGTTTTGGATACCAATCTCCATATTTTTGGTTTCTTCCTTTGTATTCAATCTCCATATTTTTTCATCTTCTATACCAAATACAATGGTTCGTCGCAAATCTCTTGAGCAACCCATTCCACAAATACATGTTGATGAACCACAAGAAAGTCCTGCAGAGTCTGTTGGTGAGGCGCGCATAACAAATTTGATGCGGTAAGTGAAGTATTTGTTGAATTGAAGTATTTTTAGGGTTTATCCCATAATATATAACACGAAGTCAAACTTTCTTGTTTAGTCTTTATACTACACTAAAAGAAAATTTTGAAATTGCAATCTAGTCAATTGAAATTCTGTTCTATTCGCGGTAGAATTCAATTTGAAAATCATGCCGGATTATATGTCTTGAATCCCGATTGTATTGCATGAGCTTGCTGGCATCCAAAATTAGTCAAATACTATGTCGGTTACATGTGTCGGCTTTGTATATTTGATCAATACCATGCCGTTTTTATTTTCCTGTTTTGTTAAAAACTCTGTACAAAAATCCCCCTGTTCCAGCATCGTCAGAAATATGTTTTACAATGCCGGTATCTGTTCCGATAGTCTCGATATGTTTACAAACTATGCCGGTTTGGTTTCCATAGAATTGTTATTTTATGTATAGAATTCTGGAAAACCGGCATGGAATATATAATTTCTTACTATGCCGGATCCAGTACCGGCACTCATATTTGGTTCCATTTGTATGTCGCCGTCCAGTATATAACTCAGTTTAACGTATTGGAACATAGGTCTAAAGCATCAAAAATGGACAAAGGAAAAGGAAAAGTTGTTGTAGAATCAAAACTTAAGTCTTCTCGACGTAGCCGTCCTGATCCGGCTACTGCTAAGGTCACAATTCGGGATCAACCTATAAGCGAATCAACCAGCAGTGATGATGATGATTATGAGTCGTTAACTTCGCACGTACCCGAATGAGCAGGTGGCTCATCCTCACAAGCACCTGATGTCGGAGTTGAAGCCTCTAAGGATGATGAAAAGGCACCCCCAGCACACCTTCCTGATAAATATGACATGATTTCAGACCGCGTTGATGGCAAACATTGGGGTCAACCGATAAACCCGCAACTCTTATTTTCCTATAAAGACTCTTGGGCTCGTTGGATCAATCAAACTTATGTAAGACATTTGCATCTTGTTATTATAATATTTATCTGTGATCAAGTGAATTTAACTAAGTTTGGAGTGTTTTTATAGGACCACAAGAAAGCTTTCTGTGTTAGCCGCCATCAACAATCGGATGTATGGACTTCGAAAAATGAGTGTGCGGCTGTTAAAGCAGTAGTCAAAGCATCTGGGTTGTATCCTGCGATAAAAAATTATGTGGACACTGATACCGTCACGGCAAACTGCTTTTTGGAGAGGTTTTATGGTGAAACTGACACCATGCATTTTCCTTTTTGCGAGATGACCATTATCCCTGAAGATGTCCAAAGGATAATAGGTCTAAAGGTTCTTGGGAAAGCCGTTAAGGTAGGAGATGACTCTAAGGACCTAGAATGGGACAAGATCTATGAGCTCACTGAAAGGTTGTTTGGATGGAACAAAGAAACCACTTTGGAAAATTTGTACAAGACAAGGCATTCCCAGACAAAGACTATCTCCTTCGTCAAACTCATTGAATTGTTTGGGGATACGAAGAACAAGGTATTGACTCCCGAACAAGTTCAGCAAAGTGTCGCTGCTTATATGTTGTTCATCTTGGGCTCCGCTATATTCCCTGAAGCTAATGTTAATAGGGTGCATATGAAACTCCTACAATACTTGGATCTGTTGGAAAAGGTTCATGAGTATTCATGGGGCACTGCTTTCTTGGCACATTTTTTGGCAGAAATGCGTCGAGCTTCTAAGGCGAAAGCCCGTCAATTCAATGGAAATTTCACTGTAATTCAGGTATAGTGAACTACCTATTTTGTGATCGTTATCATTAAACTTATTAGTTTCGAATTATTTATTTTCTTACACATTTCATTGAAAAGATCTTTCATGGGCACTGGTGTGGGCTTATGAACACTTCCAAAGTTTGTTCGTAGGGTATAAAGGATTGAAAACTATCCGAGGATATGAACATAATAAGGCTCTAGCTCATAAATACTACTTCGACAATACCCTGAGGCCCAATAACAAGAAATAGTTAATTGAAATGATGATGGATTTGGACTCGGTGGCTGTAGAAGATGTTGTGTTTGACCCATATAAGAATGCCAGGGGAGTTCACTTACAAAGGCGTGACAATGTTTCATTTTACAACGGACCGTTATTTTATCCTAAAGGATTTGTTATGCACAACCCTCGCCATGTAATGCGCCAACTAGGGTATAAGCAAAAATATCTCACGGATACATCATATTAGAAATTCTCTCATGTCTTTGCTCAATGCCATTCAGATAAGAACCATACTCTCATAGTTTATGACCCTCAACCTATTCTTGCATATTGGACTGAAAGGGAAGAAAAAGGACTTGTGTTGAATAGGGTTGATTGGGAATTGGCTGATAATGGTTATGAGAGTGATCCAACCTTCCTAAGAGGCCATCGTAAGTAGTCGCATCCTTATGTTGTGCGCCCGGATACCGTAGAAGTTCCTCCACAACCAGCACATCCCTCCACAACTCCGTCAACTGTACCCGAAATTCTATAGCTCGTTACGTTGTTGGTACGCACGTCTTGTGCATTACTATTCTTTTAATATATATCTATGAACTTATACAATTGTACATACTAAATACATGTTGAAAAATCCCTTAACAGCGTCAGCGGATTGGAAATTTGTCAAGGTTCTTTAAGAAGAAGACCAAGAAAGGAGAGTTGCTGACCCATAAAGAAATGGAGAACGTCGTCCAAAAGATATACCAAATTGAAGATCCTGAGGCAAAAGACTTGTGGGGCGAAAGGAAGAAGAGGGTACACAAGAGGCCAAGAACCGAGTGATCGTGTATTTATTTTATAGTATTATTTTGGTTTGAAAAATTAGAGTTAGTTTATGTTTGTTTGTGTGTCTTGTTAAACTTTGAACATCTTTCTTTCACTTGTTTTCGGTTTGGAGCATCTTAACTTTACATTTGGTTTGGTAAACAATCTAGTCTTTGCTTATGTTATTTTATGTGTCTTGCTAAACTTTGTTCGATGTTGATTTCATTCGTTTTTGGCTAAAAACATAATATATTAGTTAATATATATGAAACTTTAAGTTTTGTTTTAACAAACCAGCATGGTATAAATGGTGATAACTATGCCGGAAATCTGTTTTCTTTTCAGAATTTTTTTTTTTATAATTACGGCATGGATTCTGTTTTGTTGTCAATGCTGGTAATATAACTTTTCCTTGTGAATAATTGATCTGTGTATAATACCGGCATAAAAAATAAGTTATTTTCAATGCCTAAATGAGTTCCGGCACAAAAGAGAAAGTATATTTTCCTTGTGAAAATTACACAATTATCTCTGTGTACTTATGGTGATTTTCCGGCACAAAAGAGAAAGTATATTTCAATGCCGGCATAAGTTCCGACATTGTAAAGTTTGAATTAAATCATGCCAGCATATACATGGCATATGGTTTAATGATTACAATTCAAACTTCCAAAAACACAAAAGGTTGTGTATTAACGAACACCAGATATCCAAATTACTCATCATCGCCTCCACACGTATTAACTTGAATCTCCTCATCTTCAAGAGGTTTCTTCGATAAGGCCAACGCATCCCATAATTGGTGATTCTCCTCATACAATGCCATCCATCCCTTCCAGATATTGGGATCTGTATCCTTGCTTTTAACCATTCCACAAACCGGGGGAAATGGACAATTATCCTTGAGTTTTAGAATAACAAAATGATTACCATTCACGAACGCCATAACAACTCTTCTCTTCACAAGGGATCCTTCGCATTTTTGCCACTTTGGTGTAAATGTTGTGACTATCATGGGGGTAAAATAATGAACAACACAATTAAATGTATCGGCATCCTCATTCTAGCATATCGGCATGGTGTCATTCCTTTACTAACTTCCGTATCGAAGATTCCTAATTGTTCGGTCACGGCATGATAGACACAATTTTCATCTCCATCGACATCATCCGTGTACACAATAAACTCGCGAATAACCTCAGGAAGTTGGTTTATGTATGACGCTACCTTTGTATGGTAATATCTAACAGTCCTACCCATCGAGGATACCTTAAACATCTTCATATTACTATTGTTTATCTTAATTATATCCAAACCATCCTCTCCAATCTCTGCATTATCAATGTCTTCAGTATGTGATGGGAGATTATACTTCCTTGGCCTACCCCTTACCCTTTTCCTTGGAACATCCGATACATCGACTATAGGTGTAGCTTCTGAATGCTCACCTTGTTATCTTTGGTAGCTTAATGTTGGTATCTTTGGCGGCCTTCCCCTTTTCTTAGCAACCTCCGATACATCGACTATGAGTGTAGCTTCGGAATGCTCACCTTTTTATCCTTGGTAGCTTAATGTTGGTACCTTCGGCGGCCTTCCCCTTTTCTTAGGAACCTCCGATACATCGACTATGAGTGTAGCTTCGGATTGCTCACCTTGTTGTCCATGGTAGCTTAATGTTGGCACCTTCGGCGGCTTTCCCCTTTTCTTAGGAACCTCTGATACATCGAAAATGGGTGTAGATTCGGAATGATCACCTTGTTGTCCTTGGTATCTTAATGTTGGTACCTTCGGCGTCCTTCCCCTTTTCCTAGGAACCTCCGATACATCGACTATTGGTGTGGCTTTGGAACACGTCGTTTGTTGTTGACTTGATATCGGTTCCTTCTTTGGCTTACCCCTTTTGTTTGTAACCGGCGCTTCCGCGAATCTTGCTTCCGAAATCTCAATTGCTGATAGATCTCGTTTCTTAGTTTCCACGAGTTCTTCTTCACGTCGAGTCATTTCTTTCAATTCTTTCCTTTGTTTTCTCCTTGAAATTTTAGTTTGTGGTCTACCGGGTGGATCTCCCTTTGTTGGATCTTCACTTGGTACTATCCATGGGCGTGTAATTATCCTTAGTTGGCTCAACAATACTTGTAGGCTACCCGAGTTACCGCGTGAGTAAGATTTATAGAATTCCTTGGCCTCCTTTGTATCCCATGGTGATTGTCCGGGAGCTTCCGTAGGGGGAAGGTTGAAAGATAGTTGCTTCCAAAACGGATCAATAACATCAATAGTTATTACTTCTTCATACTTCACAAGCATATGATGACACAAAAGCCACAATGAAGACATGTCGGGACAAATACACACATCACCCGGTTTTCCGTAATTTTTCTCATATTGCATTTGTCTGATCATATGTTTTATTGCCCAATGGGAGACGTTAAACTCTATTCCTTGGAGAAACTTAGTATGTTGAAGAAATTGAGTCATCTTTTCCATTGAGCTTTTCTCAAAAGCCTTCTTGATCCTATCAATATCGGCCTTAAAGTGTTGCTCCATTGCCTCGGTGACTGTAACCACGTTTCCTTGGCCGGGCTGGATGAGATCTTTAAATCTCCCATGAGAGGACTCTACTATACTAGTTACTTCATTCCCTTAATGTCTATAACAATTTGGCCACGCATGCACAAATTTTTCCTTGAACTTATCCAACCAATTATCCCGACAATATGAGACGGCACTTGGATACACTTCGTTATATTTGGAAATAAACATGTTCAATCTATTTTCATACATGTCCTCAGTAAGAGACCAATAAAATTTCTCCCAATCCTTTAGAAATTCCAACCACCTTTTATGATTTTCACCATGTTCTTTGTCGACTCGCTCTTTAATCTTTCCTCTTTCATTTTCTTCTTCTTCGGGTGATAGTTTCTCTTTGCGAACATCTTCCTCTAGTTGAGCAACCATTCTCTTCTTAATATCCTCCTGAGAGGGTTCAAACAAAGCATGACAATGTCTTTTTAAATTTTCACCTATATGATATGTACATAGGAAATTTTGTGCATCCGGATATGGCATTCATTAGTGCGTCAAATTGATCGATTATGATGACCCTCAGAAATCGATATTCCGGGAACAATAATTTCAATTGTCGCAATGCTCAATGATAATTGTAATCCCTCTAGTTTTCCATTAAACACCAAGCCAATGTGAATGTTACCTTTTCCGATGTTTTCCCCACGATGTTGAACAACGGCATGTTGTATTTGTTTGTCTTGTAGGTGCAGTCCATCATAAGAACATCACAACACGTATGAGACAATTGTGAAAGAAAAGGATGTACAATGAATATTTGAAGGGGTTTCTTGTCGGGTCCTCTTTTAATGATACGCGTGTAGTTGTGATCCCAAACTCTCTTATCAAATTCTTGCATAACGGTCCTCCCTTCCCATTCCAACCTTCTAATGGTTGCTTGTGCGCTATAATTTGTACTTAGTGAAGAAACGTTCGTCTCATCCTTTTCCTTGAAGCCTCTGAGAATCACTCTTGGTTTGATACATACTTTGGTCATTATCTTTACATCCTCGAATTGATGAGGTTTTAGTTTCGCAACTAGGGAGTGACCAACAAAATCTTTCGGATCCCGATGGTTATGACGCCCAAACCACACCCTACAATCTCATTCTTATTCTTCTTTTCCTTTGTCTCTTAAATAGAATACTAGCTTAAAGGGGAAGTCATCCTTCCTCGTACGAGTCTTGTATACCCTATTAGTCTTCTTTTCATATACATAACCCTTTCTCTTATGGCTATTCTCCTTGTATTTTCCGCTTCTCTCACAAACCATCTAAAAACGAACATCTGAACGCTGGCTATTCCTCACTAAGACACACATGTTCTTAAGAGCCGTCTCTTTTTCCCAAGCAATTGCTTCCTCTGGAGATTTTATTCCCTACATAAGGACAACAATGGGAGATTATAAGGACAATTTAAAGCAATCCCAACATAAAATTGTAAAAACTAGGTGAAAGTATTGTTTGGTAACATACCCGAGGCATTTTATAGTGTTCGGACGTATCCCGAAAGAGAGGTTTGGAATTTGGATCGATGTATGTCACAAACTAAGGCATGAATGAAAAGAAAATTGAATTAGTTCCACATAATAATGTTCCAGCATTGTATATTAATGAACTGCAATGGCAGGATTGCTCATACCGGCATTGTCGAAAAGGTAAAATCCGCGCCGGTATCTAGTGCCGGCGTACACGATAATTTACATTAGACGCCGAACCTGAAGTTCAAAATATCATTAACTCCTGTATGATTTTATTGTAAAACCGGCATGGTATATATGTAAGGTTCCAAGCCGGTACTGACTGCCGGCTTGTACCATAATATACAAACTTTAGTATCGGCGTTCACGAAAAATTAAATTGGAAGCCGGTATTTAAGTTCGAAAAACAAAAACTCATATATGTTTTTCTTGTGGTACCGGCATAGTTAGTTTAGAGTAAACCATGCCGGTATGGATATTCTATGGAATATTCGGTGGTAGGTAAAAAGTGTAAATGTATACCGCCATATATTTTTGGTTTGAATACTACGCCGACACAGTTTTTAAAATGGGGGATATCTTGTACCGGCATAGCAAGGAGTATGAATACCACACCGGTGGCATTAGTTCCGGCGTAGTATTCGTACACCGAGCATGCCGGTACTAAGCTTTTTCAGAGAAAAAAATGGCAGTTTGAAGAAGAAAAATTAAATTTTCGACCTCTTTGAAGCATTACTTGTTTGTTGGGGTTGACTGTATGCTAAACATGTTTACTTTCTTGGGTTGGTTCTTCACAAAACACTTCATGCTCACCAAAATCATGATCCAAGGGTGTTGGTTCATCATATAACTCCAATTGTGAGTTGTTATCATTAACCGAAGATTGAAGATATGATTGTTGTTGTAGTTGAGCTAAGGATTCAGCAGCTGCAAGTCTCTCATCACAATCATCTTCCATTTAAAAAAAAAAAATTCCACTCAAAATTTTTTTCCCTCCTTCACTCTCAACTAACCCACACAAATTCAAATAAAAATAAATACACACTAATTTATCCCCTAGATACTTAACATTTTACTAATTATAATTAATCACTAATCCTGATTAGTAGGGGGCTAGATTAAGAATTAAAAAATTATTACATATGGATCACCCAAAATTGCTATTGGGACACCGCTTTTGTCTTATAGCTATATCCCCAATTGCGCGTTTTAAAAAAATAATGTCATTGATAGTACATTAATAGGTCTGAATCAATCAAGCCCTTTAGTATTTTATCCATTTTTCCATGACATAAGCTGGCGGTTATTTGTTGGCCTGAAACAAGTTGCTTATCCCGATGGTTCGTTGTCGGTCCATCCAACAGATTTGATGCCTGTTGAGGGATGCTTGATAGGCTTCTTTTCAAGTAATCATCCCTGAAATCCTTTTTGCTGCTCCATAGGCTCATGAAGTTCTCAACCTGATTAGAAATAAAATACAATCAATAGGATTTCAAAAGAACCGAATATCATATATTGAGCTAATGAAAAAAAAAAAAAAATCGCAAGTGAGTAATGAGTCTGACAATATCACATCAGATACGGTGAACACCACAACATATATGTACCTCTTTACATGATAGTTCCTCCAATGCGGTCATATTTTTATTTGCAGCAAGCTTTCTAGCGTTCCGTAGAAGTGATTTGTAATTGTTGTAGTATTGGTGGTTGTAATTGAGCTTCTACAGGAAAAAATAATCAAATGCCATCGATATGGTCACTAAATACCAAGGATTGTAAGTAAATATAAATATTACGTTTAAAGTTAAATAGTTAATTATTATTAGTGTTGATGAACTTCAAACTCAGACAGCCCTATTATATTAAAAAAAAAAAAAATTGTACATGATATAAACCATTATACCTCTTGGTTCCAATGATTTTTCAGTTTCATCGACAATTTCTCCTTGGCTGTCCGTTTTTTAATTATCTCTGCCAATTTAAGTTCCAAGGAAAGAATCTCGTTACTCATAGATTTCCATGCTTCCTCGGCATTCTTAGCTCTTGCGCTAAAGACTTGTTTTTCCCTTTTCAATTTATCTAAATCTATGTCTTTAAGCTACAAATTAGAAATAAGTCATTAGTATTAATTAGAAATAAGTCATTAGTATTGTTGGTTTCCACAAAAAGAGAAAAAAAAAAATCAGATTCACGAACAAAATTTACAGGAAATTAACTTACATTTTTTAGCTTACGGTTATAACGACAACTATAACGATCGGGTTTAATCGGGTGGTCAACCCACTCCATTGACTCATCGAAACGTTTCTGTTTCAAGGCATCATTTGCTACAATTTCCTGTCTGGTCTCATGAAGCTGTTGAATATCTCTAAGGAGATGTTTCTCCGCAACGAATGTGGTTTTGCCACATCGTGTCCGAAAATGCAAGCTACAGACCTGTTTTGAAAAGAATCCTCTACCCTATTAGCTACAATATTATACGTTCGCATATAAAGCATTTTATCTAGTATTTTCTGATTAAGCTTACACGATTATTAAGCTCTTTCTCTGATGAGCATGTATCATCACCCTTCTTTCCGACTGTACCGAAGATACCCCGAAGTTGCCTTATTTGAGCCTGACGTCTGTAGTCTATTTTAGTCTTTTTCTCATTTATGACTTTCTTGTATCTGTCCTCCTCTCGGGCTGCATAGGACCACAACAGAGACTCCAATGGTGTTCTATAGCCATCCTTAAGCTGCGCTTTCATTAGAAAATCTCAGCAATTAGGTATTTGTACGTTGCCACAGAATGAAACTGATGATGCATGAAAATACATATAGTCAGGTTACTCGCTAGCTGGTGTATGTACGTACCTTCTTTTGTAATATTGTTTCGCGAATCAGCTTGCAGGTTTGGTCCATGTTTTTAATCTCCTCTTCCGCATGACATATCATTGTTTTTAGGTAATGGTTTTGATATATCGGATATTTAACGAAATAAAATGAACGAGTAAGGTTAGACTTTGGCAATTTATCAATAGCAGGTTCATCATGATCATACTTTATAGTACTGTCATGTCCTCCATCCCTTTCCTGTATCGTCATCGTTGTAAAGTCGGATCTCATATATAACTTCTATAGCCTGAAGCAATAAACAAGAAATCTATATAAGCATCATTTTTACGACATGGACAAATATAGTGTTTCTAAATAAATTAGCTACTAGAACTAATATCTTACACTTAGCTACTAGAACTAATATCTTACACTTACACGGGTAACACGGGAACAAAGAGAGAGGCGCAGATAGTTAATATCTTGAAAAATAGAACTATAGAAAGCACTATTAAGTACTGCTCCTTTTTAAGGGGTGGGGTGCAAGAAAAGGAATGCCAAACAGAAGAATATTTCAGCCAAGAAAACAATAATGATGACGAATATTACATTAAATAAGGCAACCATCAGCAGGTATTCTTGTTTCTTGGATTTTGTTCTAGGAATTGGAGCTCAAGAAAGGGGACGAAAGAAGAAGAATATTTCAGCCAAGAAACCTCCACTACGGTCAAACAATGATGATGACGGATATTATTAAATAAGGCAACCTTCTGCAAGTATTCTTCTTACTTGAATTTTTTTTCAGGAACTGGAGCGCAAGAAAAGGTAGGAAAGAAGAAGATGAACAGTCAAAAGACGACTTATTTTGATAGTTTGCTTGGGGTAGCTAGACTGACCGAACATTTCAACCAACCGGAGGGACATCCAACAGATGGTAAAGTGTTTAGTGGGCCCCGCCACATATGGGTTTTTGATCTCAGGACAAATGTGTCGGTCAACCTAGTACGAGCGGTTTGGGCTTGTGGGCCCCACACCGGACGAAGTAACAAGTAATCAAAAGAAAAGATACATCGGACACTACTGGAGAGAGGGTTGTTTTTGGGCATACCAAAAAATTATCGGGCATATATTTTGTCTAAGTTCGGCTTAAAAATTATGAGCCGAACCTTGCACACTTATATGCTTCAGCCAAGAAACCTCCACTAACCAACCTTCTGCAAGTATTCTTCTTACTTGGAACTGGAGCGCAAGAAAAGGTAGGAAAGAAGAAGATGAACAGTCAAAAGACGACTTATGACATTTTGAAAAAACCAACCGGAGGGACATCCAACAGATGGTAAAGTGTTTAGTGGGCCCCGCCACATATGGGTTTTTGATCTCAGGACAAATGTGTCGGTTTTGGGCCCCACACCGGACGAAGTAACAAGTAATCAAAAGAAATGTGGTTTGATCTTTAGTGGGCATACCAAAAAATTACCGGGCATATATTTTGTCTAAGTTAGAACAATCTTAAAAATTATGAGCTAGGCAAAAAAAAGTTGTGAGCCGAACCTTGAGTATGCCCGGTAATTTTTTGGTATGCCCAAAAACATGTCTCATTGGAGAAGCCTAGCACTCTAAACAAATTATAGTATGTATTGTTATTGTATTAGGTAATTAAGGCCCTTTCTCGACTTGTATCAGAAGTGTAGAAGCTTGCGGAAGCTTGCTAGTGATGGAAGCTTTTGAGAGAGCTTTCAAAGTTGCTATCTGATAGTGTTATATTTTTCCTGACCAAGACTTGTGTGTTTTGGCAGAATAGGTGAAACCTATTTATAGATGTGAGATTGAACGTACCCTGGCCTCATTAAGGAATTGAGTAAATGTGTCAATTAAAACAGAGGAGGTGGAAATCGTTGGCTTTATGGTGAAAAACGTTTTCACCATAAATTTCCTTATTAAATTGACCGTATTCATTCCTTGCACACCTTGCTTTATTGCGAGCGTAGTGTACGCTGCACATTGTAACCGCCAAACCAAAACCCCAAGAAAGCATCCCCTAGTTTGTGTTGATGTCTCGAGAGTTGGGCGCAAGTGGCAATGGAAAATTTGCTAGTGAAGCGTTGCGGCATATGCCAATCGCATGTGCGGAATGTCTCGACTGCGAGTTGTACTTTGAGTGCGGATGGCAATGCCAAAGTCGCTTAGTGGAGCATTTGGCATATGTCAATGGCATGTGCAGAATGCCTTGGCCGCGAGTTGTACTTTGAGTGCGGATGGCAATGCCAAAGTCGCTTAGTGGAGCAATATTTGGCATGTGCCAATGGCATGTGCGGAATGCCTTGGCCGCAAGTTGCACTTTGAGTGCGGATGGAAATGCCAAAGTCGCTTAGTGGAGCATGTGGCATGTGCCAATAGCATGCGCGGAATTTCTTGGAATAGAAAGTGGCTAGTGGTAACGTGTTTGGCATGTGCCAATGGCACGTACGGCCACTTTGGCCAAGTTGCGGGCGCTACTTTGGCATGTGCCCATGGCATAGTGGCTTGGAATGGGGATTGGCTAGTGGTTGCGTGTTGGCATGTGCCAATGGCACGCACGACCACTTTGGCCAAGTTGCGGGCGCTACTTTGGCATGTGCCAATGGCATAGCGGCTTGGAATAGAAAGTGGCTAGTGGTTTGTGTGTTGGCATATTCCAATGCCACACACGGCCACTTGGGCCTTGAGTTTTGGACTTGGTAGCGGTTTAGAAAATGGCTAGTGGTGCGTGTTTGGCATGTGCCAATGGCACGCACGACCATGTTGACCTAGTTGCACGGTTTGAAAGCCTAGGACGCTATTTGTGGCATGTCCCAAACGACATAGCGACTTGTGAAATTGGCTAGTGGTGCGTGTTGGCATTTGCTAATGGCACGCACGGCGAAGTTGACCTAGTTGTACGGTTTGCAAGCCTAGGGCGCTATTTTTGGCATGTGCCAAACGGCATAGCGGCTTATAAATTGGCTAGTAGTGCGTGTTGGCATGTGCCAATGGCACGCACGGCCAAGTTGACCTAGTTGCATGGTTTGCAAGCCTAGGGCGCTATTTTTGGCATGTGCCAAACGGCATAGCGGCTTAGAAATTGATTAGTGGTGCGTGTTGGCATGTGCCAATGGCACGCACGGGCAAGTTGACCTAGTTGAACGGTTAGCAAGCCTAGGGCGCTATTTTTGGCATGTGCCAAACGGCATAGCGGCTTAGAAATTGGCTACTGGTGCATGGTGGCATGTGCCAATGGCACGCATGGCCAAGTTGACCTAGTTGCACGGTTTGCAAGCCTAAGGAGCTATTTTTGGCATGTGCCAAACGGCATAGTGACTTGGAAATTAGCTAGTAGTGCATGTTGGCATGTGCCAATGACACGCACGGCCATGTTAACCTAGTTGCACGGTTTGCAAGCCTATGGCGCTATTTTTGGCATGTGCCAAACGGCATAGCGGCTTAGTTTGGTATGGTTGCCAGTGGGTGCAGTATGTGGTTTGATTTTGTCATCGTTGCCATGATGCGCATTATGCGGCTTGGTTTTGGCATCGTTGCCATGGTGCACAGTATGCGGCTTTGGTTTGGGGCAGTTGCCATGGTGCGCAGTATGCGGCTTGGTTTTGGCGTCGTTGCCATGGTGCGCAGTATGCGGCTTGGTTTTGGCTTCGTTGCCATGGTGCGCAGTATGCGACTTTGGTTTGGCGCAGTTGCCATGGTACGCAGTATGCGGCTTGGTTTTGGCGTCGTTGCCATGGTGCACAGTATGCGGCTTGGTTTGGGATTAGGGTTCTGTGTCGAAAACCCTAATCCGGTATTTTGAAAAAATACCCTTATTAATTATTTAAATCTGAATTAAATGCTCTCAGTTAATGTGTTGCGGGCAATATTAGGTCATGGGGTTTTACGATTTTACCCCTTGTCTAAAATCCACCATCAACATTAATTCCCCTGCTTAGCTCGGAACAAAAGCTTTGTTGCGAGGTAAGCATAAGATGGTGCCAAGACAAAATCTGAAAGAGAAGTGAGGAGATTTATCTGACCTTTTTTTTTTTCTGAGATGCGAATTGGATTCAGAATCCTTGTCCTTGGCAGTTTTGTGCGAATCGGGAGGTTGGCACAAATTGGCGGAAACAGGAAGCTTGGAAGTATTGGGTAGTTGGCGCGATTTGAGAAGCTGAGTGTGCTAGATGATAGGATTTGGCGCAAAGTTTGAGAAGCTGGCGCGGTGGTACTGGCGCAAAGTGAGCGTGCTAGCTTAGGCGGTACTAGTGCAAGGTTGAGAGGATGGCATGGTGGGACTGGTGCAAAGGGGAGAGTTCTAGCTAGTTGGGAAGACTCTGGAACCCTAATTGGCGCCCATCATTGGAATTGTTGTAAAATCCTCATACGAACTCGGATTTTGACGGTCCGCATATGTATCTTTAAGCCCAGAAAATTTCCAAGCTTTATCAAAGAATCTTTTCGGATTTTGAGCTTGTTTAGGGGGTGATAAGTGCGAAATAGTAAACTTCCAGGAGGTTTTCAGAACTTTTCCAGGTTGCGTGTTGTCTGATGTTTTGGTCACCTCCCCTTGCTCGTTCATCCGATTGCCGTGATATTTTGAAAAGAAGAGAATGGTACATAACCCAACGCTAGATTCCACACCAATTTCTCCCAGTTCATAACTGAACATAGGGAAATGTAGATTTCCCTTAGCTGAGCTTGTTCGGAAAACGCGTTTCATGACTTTGGTACTTCTTTGACATGTCGTAGAAGCATAATAAGGAACTTAAATGATGTTAGCTCACTTCCTTTCTTGATTTTATGATCGTACTGATTTTCCACGCTTGATCCATCACAATCCCATGTAATCTTCGTATTAGGTGCTTAAAAACAAAGTTGGGAATCATGGGTCCATTAGTATGAGCAACCATGAAGTTTTTTACGATGAATCACTTGTGCCTCCAGGTTATGAAGTATTGATTGCCAATTCAGTGGAAGTGGCAGAAATCCCAATCGAGCCTCAGATGTTAAAACCCGAATCGAGGATAGTAGAAACTGCTTCGTCTGAAGTTGACCGTATCTTATGAGATTTGATGGTGAAGGGATCCCGTGTATATGATCAGTCCTCCAGTATGGTTTACATGCTTCCATTTTGTAGTAATTGTTGTTGTGGTGAAGTTATGAATGAGCTGCAACAATTCTTGGTAGGGGATGTAATCCGAAGAGAGTATGTTGTCGCAGTAACAAAGTAGGTTGGCGTGCTTCTTGTAGAAAATATTGTTTATATGTACCCGAAGAAAATACTGCACATATGATTTTGAATCTGTAGAGAATACTGCGCACATAATTTTGAACCCGAAGTAGGATCTGTATATGCTCTTAAACCCAGAAAATATACTGCGCATATAATTTTGAACCCGAAGTAGGATACTGTATATGCTCTTGAACCCTGAAAAATACTGTATATGAATCCCGAAGAAGAATATCGTATATGTGCTTGAATCCGTAGATAATATTGCTGTAAGAAATACTACGTATATGCTTCATGTGAATCTTGAAGAAGAAATCTTGCTCATCCATTTCGAACCCGAGAATACCGCATATACGATTTGAATCCATAGAAAATACCGTATCCCATGAACCAATAGAAGAATATTGTATACGTATATCGAAACCGTAGAAAATATTGTTCTTCCATGCTTCAGGGATTTAACTTCGTCTGTTTTGTTGCATGAAGATATCTAGTTGTCGATTTGTTATGAAGTAGTCTGACAAGATGTTACCTGAACAAGCTTCATCGAAAGACGTTGGGAATTCCAAACCAAATACGGATGATGATTTATTTACCAAATCCTTTGCTCCTTCTCAGAGGAATCATCCAGATTTTGTGCCAATTTTGTTAACTGGTGGTGAAGATGAAAAGAAAGCACGCTCGGTTCGACCAGAAGATACCATACGGTTTTGTATTCACAAAGGGGTGTATTATTCTTCCAATATCACCGGTGATGATGGAGAGACTGGTAATGCGGACAGTGGTTATGAATCCCAGGTTCCTTTTATCAACCGTGCTCTGGTTTGGGAGCGGGTTCTCTAGTTAGAAACAGATGCTTCCCTGATGCAGTGCGGTTGAGGACTTACAGATATGTCTTGACATTCTGACTTGAAGAAATACAGTATTCCACACAAATGTTCCATCATGGACCACATAGTTTTGTGGACGAAGTCCCAAGAAATTATGCGTCTCTTGACAGGAAGAGAGTCTTCGTGAAACCAGGGGGTTTGATGATTTGCCTCGATTTCGGAGAAGTCGTTCATCTTTTCATGTGATGAAATTGTGATTGTTGATTCCCTGTGAGGCGTTCAAGTGTGACGGTAGAAGGATGTAGGATGCCAGTGCTGGAAAGGATGCAGGCTGTCGGCGCTGGAAAGACGTAAGCTGTCAGCGCTGGAAGACGCAAGATGTCGGTGCTATCCATTGAGCAGAGAAACTAGCACATGAGAGACACCATCTGTTGGTGTTTACCAGTATGGGGTATTGTGGCCGGTCATGTGCATGCTCCATGTGTGCCTGACATGTGCGTATGGCATGTGCGTTTGGTGATGTCTTGGACGCGGACTGTTAGCACTCGAACTTTGGCTATCAAGCTGTGATGATAGCGCGGGAGGCTTCTTTCCGTGGGACGGTGGAATCGATACTTGGATGGCGTGTAGGGTGGATCACGGAATACTAGTGTTAGCGGTAGCGTGGTAGCTCTTAGAATGTTACTGTAGTAGCGTCATCTACCTCATGAATAATAACTGGTAACCGTCATTATGTAGAGTCGGTACACATGATGATGCAACAAAGAGTTGAGATGAAACAGGCGGTCCTCCAAATGATGAAGGATGTCTTCTTCGAGAAAAGTAAACCACTCTTGAATGGCTTCCTTTGTACTTCTGTCTTCTGAAATACTTCTGTGTTTTTTTTTGAAAGGCAAATGAAACACCTGGCTTATGGTTTTGATTTTCTGGATTTCTGGGTTAATAGAAAAGTCTTCTTTTTATTATCTGGGATGAACCGTTTAGGATAAGGAAGATATGAAAAGATGAATATATGTTTTTGAAAGACATACATGATGTATGGTTTAAAGTTCGATCGGTTTTGATAGATAGCTGGTAGCTTTTGAGGATATTAGATGATTTCTGGGATGAATGGTTTTGATAATATAACTCTGATTATGCTCTGTGAAGGGAATATTGCTTTTATGAAAGTGTGTGCTAGAAATAGCACAAGATGCAATGGTATGATGGTTTTATTGAGAACCCAAAAATAGATCGTATATCTTGCTTGGTCTAGACCCACTTACTTTATAGGTTGCCGTGAGCAATACTCTTTTCCATGTAAAAGGAGGCTTTGCTGGTAGGATTGCCAGCAAGTCTTCAATCGATGATATCATCTTCAGAGGTTTTGCTGGTAGGATTGCCAGCAAGTCTTCAATCACTAGTAGCATCTTCAGCGGATTTTCTGGTAGGATTAGAAGCAAGTCCCCCATCGCTAGTAGTAGCGGCTTTGCAGGTAGGATTGCTAGCAAGTCCCCAAATCGCTGGTAGCATCTTCAGCGAGTCCCCAGTCTTCCCGTATAATTTTTACAACTGGTAACTGGGTTGAGTTGTAGATCCCCTAAACCGTGTGTCTGCTTCAGCCATCTTGATGATTGTATCGAGGAGCGAGATCGATTTCTGAAAGAAGATATTATAACCGAGAGATTGAAACTCCCGCTGTGGTCGCCAATTATTTATAGGAGAAAATCGCCTCTGCCGAATTTGGTAAATTCAATGGTGGAGAGACTGGTTTAAACCCTTAAACAAATGTGCTGCACGTGAGCACTTTTGATTCAAGATATCAATCTGTACAACTCTGGCCTAAAACAAGAAGATGGTCGTTCCAGATTTGCTTCGGTCACAAGGTGGAGGAGAAGGGTTGATTTGGGGGGGGATAACAAAGAAGGGTGATGAGACCAGAGAGTGATGGCTAGGTAGTATCTCGACTTGTATCATAAGTGTAGAAGCTTGTGGAAGCTTGCTAGTGATGGAAGATTTTGAGAGAGCTTGCAAAGTTGCTATCTGATAGTGTTGTATTTTTCCTGACCAATACTTGTGTGTTTTGGAAGAATAGGTGAAACCTATTTATACAAGTGAGATTGAACGTACCCTGGCCTCATTAAGGAATTGAGTAAATGTGACAATTAAACAGAGGAGGTGGAAACCGTTGGCTTTATGGTGAAAAACGTTTTCACCATAAATTTCCTTATTTAATTGACCGTATTCATTCCTTACACGCCTTGCTTTATTGCGAGCGTAGTGTACGCTGCATGCTGTGACCGCCAAACCAAAACCCCAAGAAATCATCCCCCAATTTGTGTTGATGTCTCGAGAGTTGGGCGTAAGTGGCAATGCCAAAGTTGCTAGTGAAGCGTTGCGGCATGTGCGGGATGTCTCGACCGTGAGTTGTACTTTGAGTACGGATGGAAATGCCAAAGTCGCTTAGTGAAGCATTTGGCATGTGCCAATGGCATGTGCGGAATTCCTTGGCAGCGAGTTGTACTTTGAGTGCGGATGGCAATGCCAAAGTCGCTTAGTGGAGCATTTGGCATGTGCCAATGGCATGTGCGGAATGCCTTGGCCGCAAGTTGCACTTTGAGTGCGGATGGAAATGCCAAAGTCGCTTAGTGGAGCATGTGGCATGTGCCAATGGCATGCGCGGAATGACTTGTAATATAAAGTGGCTAGTGGTAACGTGTTTGGCATGTGCCAATGGCACGTACGACCACTTTCACCAAGTTGCGGGCGCTACTTTGGCATGTGCCCATGGCATAGCGGCTTGGAATGGGGATTGGCTAGTGGTTGCGTGTTGGCATGTGCCAATGGCACGTATGGCCACTTTGGCCAAGTTGCGGGCGCTACTTTGGCATGTGCCAATGGTATAGCGGCTTGGAATAGAAAGTGGCTAGTGGTTTGTGTGTTGGAATGTGCCAATGGCACACACGGCTACTTGGGCCTTGAGTTTTGGGCTTGGTAGCGGTTTAGAAAATGGGTAGTGGTGCGTGTTTGGCATGTGCCAATGGCACGCACGCCTATGTTGACCGAGTTGCACGGTTTGCAAGCCTATGGCGCTATTTGTGGCATGTGCCAAACGGCATAGCGACTTGGGAAATTGGCTAGTGGTGCGTGTTGGCATGTGCTAATGGCACGCACGGCCAAGTTGACCTAGTTGCACGGTTTGCAAGCCTAGGGCGCTATTTTTGGCATGTGCCAAACGGCATAGCGGCTTAGAAATTGGCTAGTGGTGCGTGTTGGAATGTGCCAATGGCACGCACGGCCAAGTTGACCTAGTTGCACGGTTTGCAAGCCTATGGCGCTATTTTTGGCATGTGCCAAACGGCATAGCGACTTGGGAAATTGGCTAGTGGTGAGTGTTGGCATGTGCCAATGGCACGCACAACAAGTTGACCTAGTTGCACGGTTTTCAAGCCTAGGGCGCTATTTTTGGCATGTGCCAAACGGCATAGCGGCTTAGAAATTGGCTAGTGGTGCGTGTTGGCATGTGCCAATGGCACGCACGACCAAGTTGACATAGTTGCACGGTTCGCAAGCCTAGGGCGCTATTTTTGGCATGTGCCATACGACATTGCAGTTTAGAAATTGGCTAGTGGTGCGTGTTGGCATGTGCCAATGGCATGCACAACCAAGTTGACCTAGTTGCACGGTTTGCAAGCCTAGGGCGCAATTTTGGCATGTTCCAAACGGCATAGCGGCTTAAAAATTGGCTAGTGGTGCGTGGTGG
Organism: Papaver bracteatum; assembly: GCA_023529315.1. NCBI lineage: Eukaryota > Viridiplantae > Streptophyta > Magnoliopsida > Ranunculales > Papaveraceae > Papaver > Papaver bracteatum. The sequence goes on from JAJJWX010004855.1 coordinate 700,207, forward strand.
CATGTGCCAATGGCACGCACGGCCAAGTTGACCTAGTTGCACGGTTTGCAAGCCTAGGGAGCTATTTTTGGCATGTGCCAAATGGCATACACTACGGGAAAATTAGTAATCTACAATTGTAGATTGACAACTCGTAAATTAAAAGTTGTAAAATGTAGTATGTTTTACAACATTTTCCAACAAAAGCGTTGTCAAAGTAAAATATGTCCAACTCTTAAGACCAACGAGTTCCTAAGAGTAGTGACGAGAATCAGAACCACAACTTGTTGTGTGAAAAGGGTTGCAGAGGGAAGTGACCACCTTTAGAATTTACGACTCATATCCCAAAGGTAGTGAATGATTTTAAAACAACACTAATAAGAGTCGTTGAAGATAAGAAAAAAAAATTGAAAAATGTTCTTGTAGAGAATCGAACCCAAGCTTACTAGGTGTTAGTACAAGACGTCAACCATCCTGCCGGATTCATAATACTGGTAGATTTGTTCTTTTTCTTTTAATCAACATTCGCAACCTTTATAAGGGTTGTAAAATAAAAATTGACTAGGAAAAAAATTAGGCTAGGGTGAGATTCGAACTCGGGCCTCCTCTGTGTAGGACTGGGATTCCAACCACCATTCCACAGTTACATGTATGATTAAAAAAGGACATCTACGTTAATATTTAACAATAATTTCAACTGAACCTTAAAAAAAATGGCCAGCAAGTGCGCCATTTTTCCTGAAACATACAAGGCTTTCTCGGAATTATACAAGGACGACTGCAATCACATTTCAATCAACACTCATAGCACCATGTTGTATATCTCAAAATGTAAATGAATGAAACAAGTAAAGGTGTATATTTATATGCTCAAAGTAGCGGATTCATGCAAATTTTGGTAAAGCAAACACAACAATCATGAAGAAGCTGCAAATGCTCAAATTTTCAGAGATTATACCTGTTTTTCTCGCCAACTGCAGAATTAGAGACCAACTCAAGAAATCCCCTTTTCTCTCCTCCTTTATCCGGGCTTGAGACCGAAAATGAAATTATTCAATGGCGGAGTTAAAAAAGGGGGTGGGGGGGGGTTCATCTGAAGAGAAACATTCAATATATCATACAAACAATATTATAAGTCATCAACATAGCATAATTTTAATGATAAAACAATCCCAGACCAATTCATACTACACATAAAATGAAATCTTATTACATATGACTTTTTCCTAGATTTGTAATTAGATCAGCTATTTGATTTGCATAAACTCTAACTTTTTCATTTGCAGCAATGAAGATAGCATCTGAGGCCCATGTAAAAGCTCCACATTCTTCACATACCAGGTAAGCTATGTGCTTATTGTGTGGATTGTTGCATAATTTTTGGTTGAGTTTGTTATTACAGGTTGAAGAGAAGCACAATTAACTGTGTAGCGGACAATTTTTAAAAGAGTTATCATCTTCTCCACAAGCATCACAACTTTTCACTAATGGTAACAACAACAACAACTTGGATTTGCAAGGGTCAGAAGCATCAGTAAACCATTCAAAGTAGGTACAGGTAGGTATGGTGCACTTGAAAAACATTTTTCCATAGGTTTCTATTGTTTTAGATTGCAGAAATGCTCTCACACCATTACAAGGAACATGCTTACACCTAGAATAGAGCCAAGGACAAACTTTTGTCTCATGAATCCCTTGTTCACACATAGCATACTCAGTTAGTTTTTTTTTCATTCTCATGTTACTGTTGCTGCTACTACTGCTACCTGGAGAATCTTTCAAACCTCCACCCATGACTAATTCATTGTTTTTATAGCCTAATTGAAGAAAATTTCTCCAGAAGCCTAATTTTTAAAAATTTCTGAACCCTAAGTGTTTTAAAACCTAATTCAGTGGTGGCTAATTTACACATGATTGATTAGTGTTGATTAATATATCTATTGAAGCTAGGACTAATTTTAACTGTATCATAATTCTCAAATCAATAGCAGTTAAACAGAACGGGAAATCAAAAAAATAATAAAACCCTAAAATGGGTTATAGAATCAAACCTTCTTTTCCTTAACATAAGGTGTTAGTGGTGAAGAAATATTCAGCTTAATCTATTGATGGGTTTTAAATTTTCGTGGTTAAGGAGATGAAGGAGGAGGTTCTGCGGGAGATGGAGGAGAAAAAGAAAAAACGATGGAAAAGAAGATAAGTGGAGGAGAATAAGTGATGAGGAGATTGAATAGATAAGAAGAAAAAGATAAATAGATCTTCTACAACCCTGAGAAGAGTTGTAAAAGGAAAAATAACTATGGAAAAAAAAAGAGCCTAGTGAGAGTAGAACATGAGTCTCCGCTGTCCCAATATGACATTCCAACCATCCTGCCACATTCATATATGTAATTATATTTACATTCTTTTATATATTAGACCAAATTTTTAAATTAGCCTTAAAAAAAAAGGCCAGTAAATGCACCATTTTGCCTGAAGCATACAAGGAATAATGTCCAATGCCTGCAATCACATTTCAATCAACAATCACAGTACCAGATTTATGGAAGTTTTAGTGAATTGTACAAGGCCTGCAATCACATTTCAAATTCCATGAAGAATCTTCAAATGCTTAAAGTTGTGAAGTATATTAACTGCAATAAAAGTAAGACATTGATTGCAAAATAAGTAAAGACATTCCAGAAAACCAAACTGCAACATCAGATACCAGCACATGATTATATGTAACCAATTTAATAAAATCTGCATTTAGAACTCAATAAATCCCATTTTCTCTCCTCCTTTACCCGGGCTTGAGACCGGCATTGAAATGATATATCATTTGAATGGCGGAGTTAAAAAGGGGAGTTCATCTCCAGAGAAACATATAGCATATCATACCAACAATATTGCAAGTCATAATTAAAGAGAAATAAATAGCATGTCATTTTAAAAGCAAAAATACAATCTAAAGATATATGAAAGAAACAAAATAGGTTCAGAGCATCAGTGGAAATGAAAACAGTAATTAAACCTACCATTAGCGGCACTTATTTTTCTTTTTCTTATTCTTCTTGTTTTTCTTGTTTGTCGGAACCACTAAGATAGGTTCAGCATCAGTTCTTGCATAAATCTCAGTCTCATCATCCATTTGTAATCCAAGAGTTGAAGGCTCCACTGGATGGAAACTTGTGTCTTACTGTTCATTGTATTCCTCTAATTCATGGAAACCCCTTGGTGGTGGTTTCAACATCACAAACCAATTCGATGTATCCGACTCTCTAGAATAGAAAACTTGTCGGGCTTGTGACACTAAAATGAATGGATCATTTTGATATTGGTTCTTATGCTGACGTAAGTTGACCAATGTAAAACCTTTTTCTAGCTTGACACCAAAATAGGTGTCAGCCCAGTCACATTTGAATAAGGGAATTTGAAACATATGTTGGTAGTCCAACACGAGAATTTCTTCTAAAACGCCATAGAAACCACTGCTTATTTGTGATGATGCAACTAAATATTTTGATTCAATTGAAACACCACTTTTTTGTGTGACTCTTTGAATATCCTTAGTAACAAACCTTGACCCATTTATTTGCAAGCCTTTATATGATACACATTTTTCTAAAGGACCATGTGACAACCACCATACTGCCGGGACCAAGCTCTATGTTTTGTCTTGGTAAGATCTAATTAAGAAGTGAATGACAGATTCATCTCTAGTAGTGAAATATAACTATTGTTTTGTGGGTAATGCTAAAAAGAGGTACTACGTACTCAGGAAAAATGAATCTAATAAATTGCAAACATATATAACAAATAACCAAGTGGCGTTGCACGTACCTTTTTCTTTAACCAATCTGCAAATGTTTTCGAGTGTATGGAAAGGAGTTGGTCTTCATTGGAAATATCGGAAGATCTTAACTCATCCATATGCATTCTAATAAGAAAAAATTTAATGTGGAAAAGATTCGTAAAACACAAGTGCTTATACTGCTAACAATTTTAAATGAACATATAACAGTCATACTTATGTTATATATGGTTCAATTGCTTCCGTGTTAAAAAGCACATATCTATGAGAGATCTTTAGCATATCACTACCAATACACACTTGAACACCTCTAGAAAGAGGACGTCCTGCCGGTATGGAATAATGTTGAATGTCTTCATTATGGCTTTGATTTACTCCTCCTTCAGAATGTTTGTCCCCATGAACATCAAAATACCTGAAGCACTCCATTCTAAGGTAACACTCTGCTATACATGCTTCGGGTTGTGCGTAATTATTTACGTATTCTTTGAATGTCTTCATATACCTGCGACAAACCAAACTTCTAATTATTAGAACCAAACTCCCATTTACACAGAACAAAACTATAACATTGTACTTAAAATAACTAAAAAAATATTCATACTAATGAAACAATTACCTTTCAAATGGATACATCCAACGATATTGTAAGGGTCCACCTAAACGCACTTCTCGAGCTAGGTGAATTTTCAAGTGTACCATCACATCAAAAAATGATGGAGGGAAGTACATCTCCAACATACATAAAGTCTCATCAATTTCATCTTCAAGTTCTATCAATCTAGTGAGATCAACAACCCTTTGGCATATTTCGTTAAAATAAGAACATAACCAATTTATGGCATTACTTGGCCCATCAGGTGAAAGTCCTTTCAAAGCTACATGTAATATTTGTTGCATCATAACATGGTAATCATGAGCCTTAAGGACACCCAAGCAACCATCATTCGAGAAATGCCTCATAAGATCAGAACTATACCTATATGGAACCTTCAGATTTCTCATCCTATTATAGAATACAGCCTTTCTCATCTTTGATTCCCATACTTTTCAGATCATTATGGGACTTTAAGCCATCTTTTGTTTTGTTTTTTATATTCAATAAAGTACCAATGACACTCTCACAAACGTTTTTTCCGTATGCATAACATCAATATTGTGTCGTAGTAACAATTCATAGGAAGGAAGGAATAACATAAAAAGTATGAGCAAGTCACTTGAGTTGTACATTTCATAAATGAGATTTAACATGCAGATAGGAATATAAGACTGAAAAGAAGATAATTTGAGGTTATAAGTTACCTTCCAGTAAGGAAAGTCGAAAAATATTGACCGTTTGTTGAATATCGGATGGTCATCATCCCGTGCACCAAAACTAGCACCAACACTCGTACTGGCATCAGTAGCAACTTGCCTTTTATGCTTCCTGCAGTTAGATTTATCATCATTTGCACCTGTTGCCACACTACTCTGACCCTTTTTATGCTTATTCTTCTTCTTTTCCTCTTTATCTTTCCTTTTATCCACCTCGTTTTGCTTCGCTTTTCCAAAGTCATTTACAATACTGCTCTGACGTTCCAAAGCCTTAACACAAGACATAGTACTTGGCTTTTCCTTCGTCTCAATCTCTCCATTGAAACATGCTTTCTTCTTAGTCGGTCGAAGAGGATGATTATGAGATAGTAATCTCCTATGATTCATGTAAACAGTTTTATGACTAAACGGCAACCAGGTTGAAAGAGTATTATCACCACAAAGAGGGAAGGCTGACTTCCCTTTATATGTACATCCAGATAGGTTACCATAAGCAGGAAAATCATTTATCATCCACATTAATAATGCCTTAAAATTGAACATTGTCTTATTAAATGCATCATAAAACTCCACACCGTTTTCCCATAACTTAATTAGATCATCAATCAGTGGTTGCAAGTATATATCGATGTCTCTACATGGTTGTTTCTTTCCTGGAATCAGCAAGCTTAAAATAATATTATCGCCTTGCATACACTGCTGAGGGGGAAGATTATATATCACAATCATCACCGGCCAACAACTGTGGGTTGGGGAAAGATTTCCAAACGGATTAAATCCATAAGCAGCAAGCCCAAGATGCAAATTACGCGATTCTGAAGAAAACTCGGGGAACTTTGTGTTTATGTGCTTCCAAGCCAAAGAATCCGTTGGGTGATGCATCTTCCCATTTTTACTCTTATGAGTCGCGTGCCATATCAACTGCTGATATAGCTCTGCTGATTTGTACATTCTCCTTAATCTCGGCACAATGGGGAAGTATCTAAGCACCTTCACTGGTATCTTCTTTTTGGGCTTGTCTACCATGTCAGTATCATCCACGTTAGATGTGTCTTCCTTCTACCTAGAATAATGACATTTAGGAAATTCATCCTCGTCTTTCAAATCATTGCTCGGAGGAATTCAGAGTAAGTGTTTATATCACAATAAATTATTTTTTTGGTGTTAAGCCCTTGCACGTTCATTGTTCTTGGTGATGTATTGTTATTTAACGATGTTCCGTATTTTGTCAGATAAAAAGATCGCAGATGCAACAAATTAGACAGAAACACACCACTCCACACACTATCAGTAGACTAGGTTATGCGAGACTCGAGGCTAAAATGGTATGTTCTGTATTTTTATTCCTATGTTCATTATAGGTTCACTGTATTCAAATTGTTCATATGTTAACTAGATGGATTAACATATTGTTTACAGCAAAAGGAGCTAAAAACACAAGAAGAGATTGATAGAGTCGAACTTTGGAAAACAGGTCACAAACATAAGGAAGGAAAAGAACCTAATCCGAGTGTTGTGGAAGCTTTGGTGAGAACTCAACTTATAGTTATCTTCTTTCTTTGTTTCTTACTTTGGTTTATATGTGTTTGAATGATGCAAAAATATGACTAGTAGGGTTACATATTTACTAATACAGGAAAAGGTTAAAAGATCAGCAGAAGAACATGGTGTTGATGTTGGATCATCTGTGACTGATGATATTTTTTCCAAAGATCTTGGTGATGACAAACTAGGAAAACTGAGAGGAATTGGGTACGGAGCGACAAAGACAAAGATGGAGGTCAAGACACAATATAAGAATATCATCAAAGAGTGTCGGGACAGCATGAAGGAAGTGAACGAGAGACTTGCACAGTTAGATGTGAGAACATACTCATTCATTTAGTTTTTTTTTAGTTGATGAATTGAAACTTGCCTCTCATACTGCCGGTTTGGTGTTGGTGTAGGAAAAGACATCTAGCTGTGTCTGACGTGGTGGCTCACACTTTCACAACGTCAGTACAAAGGTCAGTATGTTTATATGTTGGTACACTTGCACATCGCCAGTTCAAATCTATTTCTTTGCATTATGCCAATTTCTTATATATGTTGTTGTTGTATTTATCATGTAGTCTGGAAATGATAGAAATGTTATTGCTAGCACTAGAATGACTGTTACCCACCATGAAAATGATAGTCCAATCAGCATACCAAGGGCGGAGGAAGCGCTAGGGAAGGGTAAAGATTGCAGGTTACTCAGTTCATACAATGAGAACAAGGTTGTTGCTGATGCGGTTATTGCTGAAACAGATCCAAAGATGGAGTGCCATGGATACCCAATAGTTTTTGCAACATACAAAGTAACTGTGATTACGTCTCATGTTGATGATGCCTTTCTCTACAAGCAATCCGGTGAGTTGAAGCGCGTAATAGACGTTGTAGGAACTTATACCACATGGTCCAAGGATCTGATATTGCCTTCCATCTGACTTGTTATTCTGTTTGGGGAGTGCTTGTTGAAAATACAATTTGGTTCTTTTTTTGTTGCTCTTATCGGTCAAACTGTTGCTCTTATCAGTGAAACAATGAGTTTTTTTTATATGTGGAAACAATGTTTAAGGAATCATTCAAGGGTGTGAATGATCTTGCAGGTTTAAGTTTTTCATATTTGAATGAATGGTGGTGGTTTTAGTGAATTGAAAACCAATATATATATATATATATTTTATAAAATGTAAATGAATCACAACACCTAAAAGAAGTTGTAATTGGATATACCTATTCTGGAAAAAAGGTTATTACTACATAGAGCATAGGTTGTCAAACAATTAATTACAATCAAAATAGGAGTTGTGACACTGAATTTATACTACACAAACATGGATTGTGATACATTTTTCTACTACACAGTTATTGGTTGTCAAAAAATTGATTATAACCAAACTAGGAGTTGTTTAAATAAAGTTATACTACACAAACAAGGATGGTGAAAAAATTTATTATAACCGAACCAAGGGTTGTGACTATGAAGTTATACTACATAAACAATGGTTGTGACACATACTTCTGCTACATAATAATGCAGTAGTGAAATTAAAATTATACTACACAAAACATTGTTGTGATACCCGTTTCTGCTATACAAGTTTTTGTTGTGAAATAAATAATTACAACTAATATAATAATTGTACAAAGGGGTTATACTACACTAACAAAGGTTGTGATACTTATTTCTGCTACAAAGGCTTTTGTTGTGAAAGAAATAATTACAACTAATATTATAATTGTGAAAATAGGTTATACTACACTAGCGAAGGTTGTGATGCGAGTTTCTTCTACACATACCTTTGGTTGTGAAACAAGACTTGATTATGTCATACAACTAAAATCAGGGTAGGGAGAAGAGTGATACAAAACTATTAGTGGAGTTGCGTTACAAATTTCTAAGACATATCACTCAGTTGTGAAACTAATGATGACAACTACTTGAAGAGTTGTGTGAGACATTGCCCAGAAATTTGGATTCACTTTCACAACTGAAAAAAGCGTGGTATACAATGGAACGACAACCTTGTTTACGACTAGGATTGGCGAGTTGCAAAGAATTGAAGACTTTCTACCCCCCCCCCCCCCCTTGTGCAACCCATGGATATCCGTCGTCGTATATCGTATGACAACTCTTTTCTGGAGTAGTTGATCGATGTTTTTCCCGTAGTGATAGCGACTTGGAAATTGGCTAGTGGTGCGTGTTGGCATGTGCCAATGGCACGCACGGCCAAGTTGACCTAGTTGCACGGTTTGCATGCCTAGGGCGCTATTTTTAGCATGTGCCAAACGGCATAGCGGCTTAGTTTGGCATGGTTGCCTGTGGGTGCAGTATGTGGTTTGGTTTTGGCGTCGTTGCCATGATGCACAGTATGCGGCTTGGTTTTGGCGTCGTTGCGATGGTGCGCAGTATGAGGATTTGGTTTGGCGCATTTTCCATGGTGCGAAGTATGCGGCTTGATTTTTGGCGTCGTTTCCATGGTGCGCAGTATGCGGCTTTGGTTTGGCGCAGTTGCCATGGCGCGCAATATGCGGCTTGGTTTTGGCGTCGTTTCCATGGTGCGCAGTATGCGGCTTGGTTTGGGATTAGGGTTCTGTGTCGAAAACCCTAATCCGGTATTTTGAAAAAATACCCCTATTAATTATTTACATCTGAATTAAATGCTCTCAGTTAATGTGTTGCGGGCAACATTAGGTCATGGGGTTTTACGATTTTACCCCTTGTCTAAAATCCACCATCAACACCTATGAGTATGGAATAATTATTGCATGGCAAATGAGTACGGAAAAATTAGTAAATATTAGGTAAAACCGACAAATATTAGATAAAATAATATATATATATTGTGATAAATAGGATTTTTGTTAACCAAAAAATAAAAAAAAATTGTGTGTATGATGGGATATATTTTAGGTTTTAATATTTTTAGTGAGATTCTTATTTAATAAAAGCAATACTCCCTCCATTGCACTATTAATTCACCTAGTCTATCAAACAAATCAGTTTTAAAGTAGGTCAATTAATAGTGGGACAAATGTAGTATATTAGAATAGCAGAATGTAGGAGAGAAGGAGTTTTAAAACTTAAAAAAACTACTCAGCCATCAACCCTCAACTGCCCGCAACAAAAACAAGGACGCTTGGTCAATTCTCCGTCTCTCGGTCGAGTCTTTGATCGCTCGGTAAATAGTTGACCTTGCAGTGTGGGTGCCACTGCCACTGATCAATAGTAACTCTTTTTAACCAACACTAACAGACTACATTGGCGTCGTTAGTAATTCGAGTGGCTGTAGAATCATGAAATGAATCATGTATATCAAAGAAAAATACTGATACTTGCTTCGACTCTGCTGATACTTAAAAACATTTCACAAATCAAATCTAACTCCTTAAAAGAAAGTAAAAGCATAATAAATCAAATGTAATGCTAATTTAATTCAAGAATATGACTTCATATTAATCATCTGTCCCATGAACACTTTATTAGGTACTAGCTAGCTAAATTAGAAATAAATAAAAAAAAAAAACATCTAGACCATCTTATGGATCAAATAAAACTTCATTCAACATGCCATTCATCTCTTTTCTGCCAGTCACCTATATCATCGTGGTACAAATAAAATCCATCTCTTTTAGGGCTTTCCCCAAAACCCCTTTTTCCATGACATCATGTCACATGTCATGAAGATTTCCTTATTTATAACTATTGTCATTCCTCCTAATGCAACCTTCAATTTCTCCATAAATCTCTTATTTGTCCTTTTCACTTCATGGACATGTCTTATTGGATTTGGGCCTTCGTCCCCAAATCTCCTATATTTCATGGTGGGCTCGTCCATCCTTTAGGGCTTCCTTGCCCTGTTAAGAGGTAATTATTTTCATGTATCAACACTTCAAGCTCGAGATTTCCATCACTTTAAATCTTACTATTTGATTTATGAATATGAATCAGTTCGGATGATCAGTCTAAACGGGTGATTGCTTGCATCATGGCCAACATGAACAAAGTGATACGAAAATGAAAACAACCGAGCAAGGATGACAGAGTTAAGTTTTAGGTTTTTCTTGTTTTTTTAAACCTTAATCTTGTGTGAAAGATCATTACACATGTGTCTCGTGCAATCGTTGTTTGCAACACATGGAAAGACGGTGTATTACATTTGGAGTTTTACGGGGTATCGAATTAATGTTATTAAGAGAGAGTAAGAAGAAGTGTTCCAAGGTGGCAAGGTAACATGGTTGTATGTTGCTTAAAAAATAATCTAAAATACAAACTTACTGCCCTTTTGTTTTGGGGGTATTACTCTTACTACACGGTTAAAAACCTAAACGCTGGGTCTAAAGACTCTAAGCTTTAGTGTTTGTGTTGTGTTTGGTGAAGAGCCGTGTGTTGGCACCAACTATCAAGACTTGATCCCCAACATTTTGGATCGAAGTCTGCACAGACAATACACCGATAGTAAAAATGAACGGCTACCGGTGGTGAGTAATAAATTTCTTGGTCGGCCTCCCACTACTGCATCTGAGTATTTAGTTAGCCATTTCACAAATCAAATTTAACTCCTTACAGGAAAGTAAAAGCATAATCAATCAAATGTAATTAATAATTCAAGAATGATTTCATATTAATCATTTGCTCCATGAACACTTTATTAGGTACTAGCTAGCTTAAAAATTAGAAAGAAAAAATAAACATCTAGACGATTTTATGGATCAAATAAAACTTCATTCAATCTGCCATTCATCTCTTTTCACCCAGTCATCTACATTGTCTTGGTACAAATAAAATCCATCTCGACGAGCAGACCACACGCAGTCCGTACCACAAAGTTCTTTTTTGTACTTGTCGGTTGGGAATCCGGAACGGTAAACATCAAAAGTTCCTTTTAACCAATGATGGTTCAAATTATCGTACCAGCGAAAATCACACCAGAAATGTGTTAAACCTTCAATTGCGCGAAAGTCCCAGTGCCATTCGTCACCTTTATAAAGCGAACGTTTACCTAGATCGTCATTTTTGGACTTGCAATGCATATCCAACGAAATATTATCATCATCGATATCATTTTGTATTTGCACTGTGGTCAACGAAAAACATTTGGAAACCATAAGTGAAAACAATAGCAACAGCAAGAAGCTTGTATTGCCATGGCTACCAGTAGAACCCATTGTCTCTGATGGAATAAGTTTTTGAAACTGAAGGTTTTTTCTATAACCCTTTGGAGAGCACAGGAGATACATTTATACTAGAACGATGTTACCATTAATTTTTTTAATTGATCCTGAATATCTTTCATATTCTAAAATATTTTCAATTCTCGGTTCAAAAAATATTTTATATCCTAAAATAGGCTAAATAATAAGAAAATAAACACAATTAGTCTTGTGCTTTTATATTCCTATCCGTATATACACACACAGATTATGGAAATGCAAATATTAAAAATTAACTATCTAGGGAAAATGAATTCTGATCAATTTTAAGAAACTGTAATATTGAAACAGTATATATACATTGAATAAGATTTTATGCTTAATCTGATATTTTCCTTTCATTATCAAAATTGCCATTCTGAAGATATATTCATCTGGATTTTTAAATTAAATACTATTTTCTACAGGTTTGATATATTTATTAAATATAATATTCAACACTATTTAATATTTTTTTATAGATACTATTTTCTACAGGTTTGATATATTTATTAAATATACTCACTCTGTCAATTTTTATCTGTCCTAATTTTTACTTTGGTCTGTCCATTTTTATCTATCCGCTCTGTTTATAGACATATTTTTCTCTTAAACTATCAAATATACCCTCTCTTTTTTATAATTATAAAATTATTTTTAATATAAACTTAATACAAAATCATAAATATCATCACCATATATAAGGAAAAAATCCATTCAATATTTTTTTATATTAATTACCATTCCTTTTTAAATAAAAATATTTATGGGTAATTACAAAATTCTTAATACTTCTATTTATTCTTACATGGCAAAGAATCAAAAATATTTATGACAAAATCTCAAATTCATGGTAGAATATATTTAAAGAAGAAATAATCTACAATTTCAAATTTTTTTCCCTTTCAAATAAAAATTCCAAAGGCTCCAAAGCTTTAGTGCGGGAAACCAAAATCAAATGGAGGAAATAAAAAATTCTTAGATTTTGGAGTATAAGTTTGCTTTTATTTCTTTACAATATTTCCTAAAACAATAATACTATCCAAATTCAAATTTTTAACACTAATAATTTTAATTTTGGTAATAACGTAATATTAAATAGGCTAGTCAAGGGATAATTATGACACTTTATAGGATTTCCTTAATATCTTGACAAAATCAAATCGGACTTTTAAAAATGTACGGAGAGAGTAATATTCAACACTATTTTAATATTTTCTACACTATTTTAATCTTCATAGAAATTCATAGATCTGTGAAATGAAGCACGTTAAAGCCAAGCGAGCTCTCCACATTAAAGCCCAGTGATGCCCCATAATACTTATCTTTCACTGTAATTAAGTTATAGCGAAGGGAAACATGCGACCATAGGGCTTGTCCTGATGGGGGGATTTAAGTTGTTTTATAATTGGTTTGGTGTAGGTAGGGGTGAGCATTTTATCCGTAATCCGCGGATTTAACCGGGATCAACCGTATTTTTGCGGATGGATGTCCGAACCGTTCGCTAATGGGTTGGACGCGGATGAGATTTTTGAAATCCAACGGATTACGGATTGGGCCCGGATGCAACGTTGAAAATCTGTTGGACATCCATATCTGCTAGATTAAGGGTATTTATATAGTTTCTAGAAAATATATAGATAGTTTTGAAATTTTTAAGGTGTTTGCTTGGAGTATTGTCCATGACACTTTTATATTTATATATATATATATATAAAATCTGTAGGTTATATTAGAAAGTCATTTATATTGGTTTTATTTTTTCAATATAAATTTTAACTAATACAAATCCATTGGATTATCTCTTTTGTTGTGGTTGATCCAATCTATGTATCTCTTTGTTTTTAAGTTTTAGATTTGCTGGCTTGAAATTAAAAAGTTGGATCAAGTGAAATCTGCATCCAATCCGTTCATCCGTGCATCCATTGGATGCAAATCCGTTGGATGTTGAATTGGATGCGGATGCCAAATTTGAAATCCGTAGTGGATTGGATTGGATGCGGATGAGGTAAAAACCGGTCCATACCGGCCCATGCTCACCCCTAGGTGTAGGTGCCTCGTCCATAGCAGCTCATTTTGACACATATTGGCCCCGTTAGTAATTCTAGTGGCTGCGGGTAACCGTTTCACAGTCTTTATGTATCAAAGATATTTCTCATGGCCTCAATTGGTTTCTGCGAAGGAGTTGCACAAAATTAGATCTACAGAGAGAAACCAGTGCTGTGAAGATGGAGGATATGGGGATAAAACATAGGATGGTTGATGTAAACGGAATCAAAATGCATATAGCAGAGAAAGGGGAAGGTCCGGTAGTACTACTAGTTCATGGATTTCCATCACTTTGGTATTCATGGAGGCATCAAATTCTCTCGCTAGCTGCTTCTGGTTACAGAGCTGTAGCTCCTGATTTACGAGGCTACGGCGATACGGATGCACCCACTTCTCCACAGTCTTATACATGTTTTCACATAGTTGGTGATCTTGTTGCTCTTATCGATACCCTTGGTCAAGACAAGGTTTGGGGCTTTCAGTTTTTGAAGATAATAGTTGATTTTGAATTGAATTTGGAAGAACAAATTTGATTTTTTTTTGTTGTTGTTCATGTATTGCAGTTGTTTGTAGTTGGGCATGACTGGGGAGCCATCATGAGTTGGTATCTTTGTTTATTTAGACCAGATAAGGTTAAAGCTTTGGTGAATTTAAGTGTTGCATTTACTCCTAGAAGCCCCAAGTATAAGCCAATTGAGACCATGAGAGCTGCTTATGGTGATGATTACTACATGATTAGATTTCAGGTACTACATAATTTTCTTCGGTTTCAGATTTGTTCATTCTGCTTGCTTAAAAAATCTTTGTGTTGTTTCCTTTGAATTGGTGAAAATGAAATGATTTCACTCAGTATCAAAATTGTAACACCCTGACACTTCGAATTTTGTTTCGTGTTCATAGGAGCCTGGAGAAATGGAAGCCGAGTGTGCTAGTAGTGGTACTAAACCTGTTCTCACAAAGATACTTAGTTACATTAATCCAGCTCCACTTATGGTACCCAAAGATAAAGGGTTTGCATCTGATCATCCAGCTACCTTGCCGTCATGGTTATCGGAGGAGGATATTTGTTATTACACTAGTAAATTTGAAAAATCAGGCTTCACCGGACCCTTTAACTATTACAGAAATATGAATGTGTATGTGTGCACCTACAATGCTGCAATTTTCATCTTTGAATATATTTTTTTTACTGGTTTAATTTGCTTTCTTTTGAAATAATCTTTCTTCTGCTTTGGTTTGTTAAATGGCAGAAACTGGGAATTGACTGCACCTTGGACAAGGGTACCGGTGAAGGTACCAGTCAAGTTTATGGTGGGAGACCAAGATTTGAGCTATCATATTCCGGGTGTGAAGGAATATATACACAGCGGTAGAATGAGAAAAGATGTACCGTTTCTGCAAGAAGTAGTTGTACTTGAAGGGGTTGGCCACTTCATAATGGAGGAAAGGGCAGATGAAATCAGCAACCATATCATCGATTTCTTACAGAGATTTTGAGATATGCAGCCTTCATCTTGTCGAATGTAGTTCTGTTATGCCAGGTAATAAAGAATTTGTCCGTGTTACCTCTATTTCGTTCTTGTGTAGTATGAATCAGTGTTATGTGTAATACCACACTATGATCATATAAAATATTTAAATGGACAAAGATTTCGGAAATTATCTTGTGGAAACTATATCCTATTATTTTTCTCTTTAAAGGAAAACACTATACCTCTACAGAGAAATAGAGAAAGAAAAAATAACTTCGTTGGTTGCTTTTTCTTAAGGTAGTGAAACACAGCTTAATCATTCGTACTATTTCATGTGGCCAGAAAGAGATTTGGAAAATGTTATATTCTACCTGTCTACCCCATAAGAGATGTCAAGTCGACATCTTTGTGTCCATTATTGTACACACTTTTTTCCTGGAATAAACCCCAGCATTACTTCACCATCCAGTACAAGCATCTATACTTTCAAACTTCAATCCCCACCACTTAATTGTGTGTCAGTGAGGGAGAAGAGAGAGAGCATAAAGCAGAAAAAGAAACACGGAACATGCTTAAGACTCACAAAAATACTCTCTTGAGTCATTTTAAAGAAACAAATTCTTTGTGTGGGTGTGTTTCGTGGAAAACACCACCCTGAATACTTCATCGTTAGAAAAGACATCGTAATTCTGTATCTATATAGAGCATATAGCAACTTATTCAACAACACAGGGAGATCCAGTGAGAAATTAGTGTGTAAAAATGGAGGATATGGGGATAAGCCACAGAACAGTTGATGTAAATGGAATCAAGATGCATGTTGCGGAGAAAGGACAAGGTCCAATAGTTCTACTAGTTCATGGATTTCCATCACTTTGGTATTCATGGAGACATCAGATTCTCGCTTTAGCTGCTTCTGGTTACAAAGCTATAGCTCCTGATTTACGGGGTTATGGTGATACTGATGCACCTACTTCTGCACAATCTTATACATGTTTCCACATAGTCGGTGATCTTGTTGCCCTCATCGACACCCTGGGTCAAGAAAAGGTCAAGATTTAAAATACCTGTACAATGTTTTCTTTAAAATTATCGCTATTTCGCTGTGCCGTTTATCAGATTATTTTTATAGATGTTTTCTTTGCTATTGCAGGTGTTTGTAGTAGGACATGATTGGGGTGCCATTATGAGTTGGTACCTTTGCTTGTTTAGGCCAGACAGGGTTGAGGCGCTGGTGAACCTAAGTGTCGCCTTTACTCCTCGAAACCCTTTGCATAGACCAATTGAATCCTTACGAGCTATCTATGGTGATGACTACTATATAATTCGGTTTCAGGTTCGATTCTATTTTCTCAACTTGCTCGAAATCAATGTTGTTATCACAGTAATTGTGGTTGAATTTTAATCGAAAACTTGAAAGCTGTGTTGCATACTATATTTTGCTCATTTTCATTCCCTTTTATGTTTTAGGAGCCTGGAGAGATGGAAAGTGAATTCGCCCGTGTTGGCACTGAAACTGTCCTTAGGAAATTTCTAAGCTACCATAGTCCAGCTCCTGTTAAGATACCTAGAGACAAAGGGTTCGCACCTGAAGGTCCAATTACCTTGCCTTCATGGTTATCAGAAGAAGATATTCGCTACTACACTACAAAGTACGAGAAATCAGGCTTCACTGGAGGAATTAACTATTACAGAAATCTAAATGTGTATGCACCTACAAACTTAAGCCATTCTGACAGTCAACTTTAGTTTCAATTAATCTTAAATTTTTCTTTGCGCATTAACTGGCAGGAACTGGGAACTGACGGCACCATGGACAGGAGCACAAATAAAAGTACCAGTTAAGTTTGTTGTGGGAGACCAGGATCTAAGCTATCATATTCCAGGTGTGAAGGAATATGTACAGAGTGGTTTAATGAAGAAAGACGTACCGTTTCTGCAAGAAGTAGTCGTACTTGAAGGAGTTGGTCACTTCATCATGGAAGAACGGGCAGACGAAATTAGCGTCCATATTATCGATTTCTTCAAGAAGTTCAAAAAATGTGCAGTTCTGCCTAATCCAGTCGGATCCTGTTCTCTGTTATAATTTCACTCCTGATGCTGTAAGAAACACAAAAGGTGTAATCCAAGTGCTAGTCTTTAAGTATTCACCATAATAAATATGTTTTCTTGATGAATTGTATTATTGTTAAATGTTATCAATTACATCGACAAGGTCATCTGTTTACACAATGAACTTACTGAAAACAACAAAATAAGAAGAAACAGAAATTGCAGTGACTGTCAGAAAGAAAAAACAGGAATAGAGCATACTGTGTTATAGAGAATATTTACATACTTTTACAATAGAAGTAGCGACAACATTATTACGGATATAAACTATATAGGTAGAGACGGTATATGTTTGACTTTATACCAATCTTCTCCAACTTGTCTTGCAATCCTTCTTCTGATCGTAGGCATACCATCAATTGTCATTTTCTTTAGTGTAGTGATGAACCTCAACCCTTCGGGAAGCATGCTCAATTCCTCTAAGCCATCCAAGTCCAACTCCTTAAGACATGGCATCCCACCTTGATCAATTGTCCACTTCTTTAGTTGATGCATATACCATAAGTGTAAAACTTGGAGTTGAGGAAATCCGTTTGTAGCGCACACCATTTCCTCTCCTTGAAATGCCGAATACAACTTTAATAGCTTAAGATTCGGAAGATATTGAAGAGTTTCCATCGGGTCTTTCTCCAGCTTGCTGTTACTCAATGTTAACTTGGTGAGATTTGGTGGGTATTTATGGAGGTTAAGACCACCATCTAGTCTACCACCCAACAGAAGCCGGTGAAGATTATTGCAACAAGAAAGTGAATCAAATATTTTGTTGTCAAAATTATCGAAACTTAATATTTCCAAAACTCTAATGGGGTTCTGATACTGGTCATCAAACGATGAAGATGACGAACTCTTCATGTTAGAAACCTCATGAATAAGAACATCAGTTTGCGTTGGCAAGGTCCAAAACACGCGCAGATTTTGGAGTTTCGACAAGTTTCCAAAACAACCCTTTCGTATCCAATTCCCAGCTTTAACACCAACGAGAGTCTGGAGGTTTATCAAATTGAAGTCCTGACTGTAGGTGTCTTAATTGTACTAAATACGCTATCGTCTCAGGTAAGATTCCTCTTTCTAGCCTTAGGGTTTGTAAATTTCGTAAATTTCCTATGGACGAAGGAACTTTATCTACGCGATTTGCATCCCCCATTTCTAGATACCTCAAGTTAATCAATTCAGAAACTATCTTCAGTTCATTTTCCCCAAGATCTAAGACTCGTAGCAGTTTGATGTGTTGGTACTTCTTTAATGGCACTACAGCTATATGAATTGGGGGATGGACGAGAAGAGTACGAAGTGCCGAAGATGAATTATTGAAATAAAAGTCGTCGCCATAACTCTGTTGATCATTAAGATGGATAGCATACCTCCGCAGTCTTCTACTAAATGAATTGACTGCTGTGCCGTCAATGCGTTGGTTGTAAATATGAAGGAAGTTCAACTCCTTCCCCTTTGATAAACAAATATCTCTTATCAGATCATGCATCCGACATGTTTTTTCTTGCCATAGACTAGAATCTTTATCGGATTGAATCATACACCTTTGGATCAACTCACCATAATATTGGCGTTTCCCTGCTTCCTCTAGTGTCTCTTTTTCTGGATCTCGTATGAAGCCCTCGGCGATCCATAATTGGATCAATTTCTTTCTTGAAATTGCATAATCTTCCGGAAAAAGACCGAAATAGAGAAAGCATGGCTTCAAGTGAACCGGCAGATCATTGTAACTTAATGCGAGGATACCCATCACACCTCCATCTTTGCCTCTATTAATGTTCGAGGCGACGTCTCTGTGTCAGTAAAATACTTCTTGTACTCTTTAGACATTGCGGTCCTCTTCGTATCAGTTAGCCCATATTCCAGGTGTGAAGGAATATGTACAGAGTGGTTTAATGAAGAAAGATGTACCTTTTCTACAAGAAGTAGTCGTACTTGAAGGAGTTGGTCACTTCATCATGGAAGAACGGCCAGATGAAATTAGCGGCCATATTATCGATTTCTTAAGAAATTCAAAAAATGTGCAGTTCTGTCTAATCCAGTCGGCTCCTGTTCTCTGTTATAATTTCACTCCTTGTAGATGTAGAAAATTCCTACTACTACATCCAATGATCTATACTACGCACAATATGAAGTAACAAGCATAAGAAATATAAGAACACAAGATGTACGTGTTTCGATATGATTACCTACGTCCACGGGGGTAAGAATGATTTTATTATATGATTCAAGGTTTACAAGATTGGTGCTTCTCTCAATGCTAGGTGTGCTCTCTTTTCTCACTTCTTACTTGAGTTTTACCTCTCTACAAGGTCTCTATTTATAGTCACAGGTGATGATACATCCAGTACTACGATGTTAGGTATGATGTAGCTTCCTTGAAGTTCTTCTCGGGTGATCAGTTGAGGCTTTGGCCGACATTCCTATCTGCTTAGGTCGAGATATTTAGCCGAGTCGAGTAATGTATTCTTCTGATATCTCACTTCCCGATGTCGCCTGTTTGGTGATGATGACCGATGTCGTCCTCTAGGTCCCTGGCCAGTCTTGCTTTGACCGAGTTCTTCTTATCTTTTCACCAACTTTGTCAGTGCATTAATTATTCTTGTACCCGATGAGCATCACATCAGAACTTTTCCTCTCTTTATGTCGACCTCACGGACTGCTTCAGTTCCTCTTTTCTCGCTCTTATATTTGGTGAAGCAATTCAGTACTTCTAGTGCTATTTCCTTTAGTACACCATTGTCCAGGATTGTTCCACCTATCCTTGTGGATTATTTACACCTAAATTTATGCCCCTTCTTTCACTTGTGTGATCGACATGAGGGGAAGAAACCGCCTCCTCTTCCCACGTCCTTGACCATGCTGGGTTTCACGCCATGCTGTTCCCAACTCTCTTTAGTTATTGCGACCTGTGTACCTTCTCCGTCGGTTACAATTGATGGGGTTTATAGTCCGACCCTTAAACCTTTGGTTTCTCTTCCACTCTTTCCTCATCAGTTTCTCTTTCTTCCTCCTCTGTTTTCTCCGCTTCTTATTTGTCATTATCAGTCATACTTTCCGACAGGTTTTATTATTTTCTTTTCAATACCTCAAGTTTTATCTAGCTTTGCTGCCATTTTCCGTTGCCGTTGTCGCTGTAACTTCAGATTTTCGCCGTCTCTTCGTTTTCCCGGTTGTTTCCTTCATCAATTTCCATGGCATATTCAACTCCTTCCATGATGGAAAATAGGTGCGTAAGATATATCTTTTCTGACGAAGATGGTGTGCCGCTTGATTCCCTGTTTGTTGTTGAGAGCCCTTCTAAGCATGATTATCGTGCTTTGGATTCCATCTTTTCTGATAACCCTTCTTCCTTTTCATGTAGTACTGATAAGAGAGTTGCCAAAGATTTTTCGGATGAACAGTTCATTCAACAGTTGAAAGATGAGTTCAATCTCCATGACTATGACGTCAGGCTCCTGTCAGGTCAAAAAGGTGTTTTGAAGAAGGACGATGTCATGAAGTTTCCACACTCGGCTGAGGCGACCATCATCACCAGGGGTCAGCTAGAGCTCCGATTGCGTTTTCCTTTGTATGATCCGAGTCGCCCGTTTTGGTATGAATCTTTTTTTAAGATCCGCATGTCCCGTGCCTTGGACCAATGGAATGGAAACACATTTAGGATCCTATCCGAGTGGGAGAGGCGCAGTCGAGGCGAGTGTACTTCTACTCCTTGGTCCGCCTATGATTCTTCTCAGGCGGACGACTACACTCCTGCTAGTTTTGCTGACAATTATCGAAGCGGGACTGCTACAAACGGTGATATCGCTGGTTTCGCTGCTAGCCCTCATCGCCATAAGACTCTCCCCGAAGGTGTCAAGAAGCTTTTGTTAGATGAAGATCCTGAGGGGAAGAGTTCCAACAGACATGCTAGTCATACTAGTGATGCGTCTTGGGACCGAGTTCCTTTAGTCATTTCTGGTCCTCTTCTGAGCGGCAAGTTTCCTTCTCCGGCCGAGTCCCATCCCTTCTGGGTGGTTAATATTGATCGGGTAAGCTCATTTCCTGATTTTCGATTTAGTTTATCGGCTCGGGTGATTAGCGGGACGATATTTTAATTTTTTGTGTTTAATAGCCTAAGTCCCAGATCGTTCCTTCTGATTCTCTCAATCTTCGGAAGAGGGATATCGGTTCCAGCGCAGGAGCCGAGGAGGAGATAGGGAAGGTAACAAATATAATGCTCTCATATTCTAGTACATGTAATTTCCCCTATTTGTTGCCTTGAATGGTTCTGATATCGGCTCGTGTGCAGAAGCTGAGATCTGATAGATCTGGAGGGGTTTCGACGAAGGATGGTGAGGATCTCGAGGATCGGCTGCCGCTATCCCATTTTATGAGGAAATCGCCTCAGAAAACTTCTGATATTTCATGTACCTTTGTAGGTGGGAAGCCTAGTGGTAAAGGAAAGGAGGTGAGATTCGATGAAGTCGCTCCAGGGAAAGTTATGCTCCAGCAGTCAGCTGGCAAAGGTGTTGATCTTGGTGATGATGTTGTTATTTTGTGTTCTGATGATGAGGAGGGTGATGAAGATATTTTTAGTGAGGATGAGGAAATTGGTGGCCAGGGATAGGGAGATAAAGAGGTTGTTGGTGGTAAGAAGTGAGCTGGTGAGAATGTAGACAAGGTTGCTACCATGGGAGAGAAGTCCGGGAATACGCCTCTTATAATCCCTGCCCCGAGATCGGGTGTGACTACCTCCTTTACTATCTCGGGCCCTGTGTAACTCCTTGGGGGATATTATTACTCCTGAGTTTGCTTCTCTCTCAGATGAGGACAAGATCAAAGCCGCCTCGTTTTATGATGCTGGTATGAAGGGCGCTTTCGAGCAACTGGTGAGTTGTGTTGATCATGTTATACGTCCGCGTCGTGGGGTAGTTGTTGATATTTTTGGTGTTTGTAGGATGTCAATCGTGCATTGTTAAACGCAACCATTCAGCGCTAGGAGTTCTCCGAGAAAGAGGGTTTTCATCTTTTATTACATCAAGAGCGCGAGCGATCCCGAGAGTTGGAGAGGCAGTTGGACGAGACTCAAGGTATTTTATTTAATCCTTTGTTTTTATGATTGATTCTGTAGTGACAATATCCTGATATTAGTATTACCTTCCTAGCCGAAACTGCTAGTATGGAGGCCGATGCTGCTTCTCAATATCGTTTATTGAAGAGAGAGTTTGCTATAGAACGAGACCATGTTTCGAACTTACAACAGAGGATTGCCAACAAGGATGACAAAATTGATCGCCAGGAAGCCGAGATCGAAAGCCTTCGAGCTCGACTACATCGTTACGAGACCTTTTAGTATGTCCCCGGGGAAGTGGATAATCTTAAGGAGAGCTTGTCTCGATTCCAAGGTATTGCAGCCGACAAGACGTTGTTGGCCGATAACTTAAAAAGTCAGTGTGGGCGGTTAAGGCTTCAAGTCAGGGATTTGCACGCGGATCGCCTTCGAATTCTAGGAGAGAAAAGTGTTGCCAAAAAGGCTAACCAGGAATCTCTTGAGAAGCTTAGAGAGTCCAAGAAGGTTTTTGTGGAATTGGAGTGGGTTCAGGCCCAATTATCAGGCCTACAGATAGAACATTCTCGGCAGGTAGCTAAATGGGATGATCATAAGAAATACTGCCCTTCCAACAAATTCAACGAGAAATGATGTCTAGAACTATCCTCCAAGATATGTTCCATTGAGTGTCGCTTATCTGAGTCCGAAGAGACTGTTAGAGTAATCACCCCTTTACTTGAAGGTGGTGTCCTTTAATACATTATATGTTCAATCTGGACTAGGTCCCGGGGTTTTTATGCATTTGCGGTTTCCCCGTTAACAAAATTATGGTGTCTGTGTTATTTATTTTCCGCATTATATTTGTTATAATGCGACCTTTTGGTTGTTGATTTAAATTGATTGACACTTGGATATTGGTCTTTGGTACCATCCAAGTTATATCTCTTGTATTTAATCGAGACTCGCAGTTTTCCAGATTAAAATTTAAATCGAGAGATAGAGATATAAAATCTTTGATATACTTTTCTATTAATTGAGTCTAACTGTCTAGTTGATTCTCTAGAAAGTATATTGGAGTTTGTCCATACAGATTGATAAGCGAAATATTTGGTGTGGTTGTTATACCTCCCCTTTTTCAGAAACCATTGAAGTTTTGATCACCCATGGACTCTATATCCAGCGCACAATAAAATTCTGCTAAAATTGCAGATCCTCAGTCACAATCTGGTGCTTTGTCGAGATCTTCTAACGCTTCAAACCTACCAATACGAGCAACATAAGTTGAGTTTGGAAAGAATGCATGACCCAGTACCCATAAGATAAACATCCTTTCGAGTTCAGGATAGTCATCTACATGTTCTGGGTTTGTTTAGGAAAATATTCAAGGCCGGACATCTAATCCCACCTCCTTTTAATTGTTTATAATCTTCACGCATTTCTAATTCCACAAACGAGGGACAAAGCTTCTGCCATTTACTATTTGACATCCATTCATCTTGGTTGAATGGTAGCGGGTCTTCCATTCCACTTGGAATCCCAACAATGAAATACAAATCAAGGGGAGTAATTCCTATTACAAGTATAATATCAACTATGATTAATTCTTTTGATTATTTAATAATTATTTAAAAAATTTAATTTAAGTGAAGTTAAAAAAACTTTCCAGTTTCGAAATCCATAAAATAGAATGTGTGTGTCGTCATCCACCACCTTTCTACTACTGTTTTCAGAATTTTTTTGTTATGTTTTCTATGCTTTATTCTATAAAGCGCACGCCAAGGATATCTGTCAACCCTTTCTCGGACTACAGGCGGTAGACCAATATAAACATCATTTAATTCTGAAAATCCACCTCTCGTGACATAATATTCCTCAGATCGTTCATGATGCCCCAATACATGAACTGGGACTAACGATGGAGCAACAACTATTTTTTGGTTGGCAAACTCTTGTTTTTAATTTTGAGAAAAATCTACACCTGTGGGAGGCAACAGTGCTGATTCATTTTTTCGATCCCTTTTCTTCTTTATACTATTCATCGCTATTCTTGCTATGTTCATATTGTATTAGAAAATTTTGATTTAGAAGAGTTTTAGAAGAAGGAAATGGAAGTGATGTGACTGAAAATGAAGTGAATAGAACGAGAATTTATAGGGAGGAAATTCGAACGTCAGAAAGTAGGCGTTAGAGAGTCGAACGTTAGAGACACTGTGTCTAACGCCCAAGTCAGAACACCTAACGCCCGCGTCAGAACACCGAATGCCCGCGTCGGGTCTTTCAACGCCCGAGTTTTGTCTTCCAAAGCCAGAGTCCGTCTTCCGATCGCGCATCTGATGGTCCAACGCACTACGCTTTACCATAGTGGAAAACCAAGTTTGACCATCCACATGGCTCAACAAATGTTTGAATTTGGCCATTGCCATAGGAAATGCTCTTACGTATAGCCTAAGCTCCAGTCACCAATGTGGCACTTTTATGCTGCTTGAAGTTAGATGGAAGGAGTAGCACGATAGATAATAGTTGGAGCACAGAAACAAACCCAGGCCTAGTCAAGCCACCGCTGGTTGCCCTTTTTTTTTTTAATACGAAAGGAGAATATATTAATTATAGTTTAACTACAATTGTTTGTCTTTTTGTAGACATAAAGAAATCCAAGAAGGAAAGTGATCAGTCCATTCTTCCTCACTAGAAATATTTTTAGCATATTTTGCTAGAGAATCTGCAACATGATTTTCATCTCTATGCACATAATTACAAAGCCAATCCTCAAATTCAACTAATAGTTCTAAACAATCCACAATAATGTTTCTGGTTGTCCACATTATTGAATCCATTCCGCCATTAATAGCTCTAATAACATTCGAGCAGTCTCCTTCTAAGTGAATCTTTCTTACTCCTTTCCTTTTTTCCCAAATTATCGCTCCCATGAGTGCAAAAGCTTCATCTTGTTCCGGATCTATAGCTCTTGAGTGCCAGTATCTAGATCCATTACAGTGACCTATAAAATCACGCATTATCAGTCCTATTCCAACATCCTTAGTTAATTCTATAAATGAAGCATCAAATTTAACTTTAACAAAATGATTTTCAGGAGTTTTCCATTTCTTGGCATTATCATTTGAATCTGAAACAATCTCACCGTGGTTAATGTTTATTCTGAACCAAGTGGAGTAATCTGTTCGGATAGTATGAGCAACTTGCGATTATGTCAACTGAACATTATCAAAAACTTTTTTACACCTAGATTTCCAAATTTGCCATAAAACAAACCCGTACCAATCAAACATAGGTGTATTAATATGTTGAGAGGTACTTACCTTGAACATATTTGGAATCCATTCATGCACATTTACATTAGCAATTTCATGAAGAAAATCAACATTAATAGCAGACCAAACAGCTTTGGAAAAATCACAATCAATGAATAAGTGTTGTAAAGATTCATCAAAATTGTTACAGTGAGGGCATTGTGTGCTAAAGTTATGACAATATATCGACAACCTATCATTAGTGGGAAGACAATTACTAATACATTTCCATATAAAGTGTAGAATAGATTGTGGAAGTTTTGTTTTCCAAAACACCTTCCAGATCACTAAAGTATTAGGTACGAAACCATTCTCAGCATTGGTATCATTCAAGATTGCTTTGTAAGCACTTTTAACGCTAAACTCTCCATTTGAGCTAGGTTGCCATCTCATCTGGTCACTACCATGCATAGGAATCCTAATAGTTTTTATCATGTTAACAGTTTCATCGTCAAAAAGACTGTGAATCATATGAACATTCCAAGTTTTATTATCACTATGTATCAGTTGGGAAACATATTTCATATTGGTTGAAGAAAAATGACTATCAACAGTTTTTAGAATACTAGGTATCCATCTGTTTTTCCATATATGTATAGGATTCCCATCACCCACTTCCCAGCAAGCATGCCTTTTGATAATATCTAACCCTTCACATATACCTTTCCAAATCCATGAACCATTAGCATAAACCGTATCAGTAAGAGGATCAAAGTCAAAGAAATACTTACCTCTCATGAGTTTCACCCATAAATCATCAGGAGAGTTGAGCATTCTCCAAGCAAGTTTAGCTAATAGAGCTTTATTCAAAATGGCTGTTTGTTTTATGTTCATACCCCCAAAAAATTTTGGCTGAGCAACACCTTCCCATTTCTTAAGAAAAACACCTTTTTGACCTTTCTTTTTGTTCCACCAAAATTTTCTATGAATTCCCTCCATTTGGTCAGTGATCTGTTTTGGCATAGGAAAAACTTCCATATGATGTGTAGCTAGTGATCCAAGGACTGACTGGACTAAAACAGTTCTACCAGGATGCTTAAAAAATTTAGACTTCCAAGTGGCTAGTCTATCCTCATAGGTATCTAAAAGAGGAGAAAAAGACTTAACTTTACTCCTCTCTAAAAATAGAGGCACTCCTAGATATTTATCATTTAAAGCAAGCTTTTTAATGTTCAATATACTAGAAATATCATTTTTAATCCGATTAGAAACTCCGGTACTAAAAGCCAAACCTGATTTCTGAAAATTAACAGATTGACCAGAGTATTTGCTGAATTGATCAATGATGTTAGCCAAGTGTCTAGCTTCAGCAGCATTTTCTCTCGCAAAAATTAAGCAATCATCTGCAAAAAAAATAGGTGAGAAATAGATGGACAATTTTGATTTACCTTAATACCATGAATGTGGTTGTCTTGTTCTGCTTGTAGTAAAGCTCTAGAGAAAGATTCCATGCATAAAATGAACATGTAGGGAGAAAGAGGATCCCCTTGTCTCAATCCTCTTTGAGGCTTAAAAGTATCTCCTGGAGAACCATTAAAAGTAAACCCCTTGTATTAAAAATTTAGTTTCTTGAACTCCATAAACAAACTTGGATAAAATTCTAGTGAGTGGGTAATGAAAAAAACAATACTTACCTCGTAAAAGGAATGGCTTCAACTTGCTGCTGACATTTAATAAGAACATCTGAAAAAGAAGATAATCCAATTAAGACTACGGCCAAAATCATCAAACTCCTTAATTCTTCCATGGATACTAATTCAATCTTTTACCTTACGTCTGTATTACTTGAGGCAGTAGGAATTAGCACATATATAGAGAGAGGATACTCCAAGCACGTGTGACCTTACCAACTTTGAGCTTCCCTAGACTACTCCATGCGTGACCTTACCAACTTTGATCTTCCCCAGCTTGCCGACGCTGATACTTCTCTCGAAACTTTCTTTCTAGTACGGGAAATATTACCATCGAATTAAGCAACACAAGTGAGACACTTATATCCATCGAGCACTAACAGTCAAATCCTCTAATACCCCCAAGAAGGGTTGATTCCTTGGCTCCTACTTTTGCGAGGTTTGTACTTGGTAGCACCATTGATGGACAAACCACGATACAAGAAACAAAACATTTGCATTTGCCGTCTTTTTCATGTGATAATATTTAAGTATTCGATAGACAGTAAAATCTAGTCTAAACAATCTCAGATACCGAACATATAATTATGAATTCAGGGTGATAGCCTGACAGTCCAGGTGGTGTAAGTGGTGAGGTGATTATACCAGAAAATATCTTGGGTTTCCTCTTCCCATGCGGTGAAAATAGTGGAAATTGTATAAATAGCCCTACTATTCATGGGTCTTCACAAATAACCTTATCCACTATATTAATACCCCTAATAAAAAAACAAGGAAATTTGATTAACTGTACTTTCCTTTAATACCCCTCCCAGACTTCTACTACTTCTTCATCCATCTATCGATGCTTCTCAAAACATTAGAATTCTAGTTTATCTCCGCCGTAAGCATCTCCATCGCCACTATCTCTGTGCCCTATCATCACGAAAAATCCACCAAACCAAACTCCACCACAGTCGTCTCCAACACCACCTCCTACTCCATTGGATCTACAGATTCCATAATCAACTCTATCTTTACGTACAAAAACTTAAATCCGGTGATGGATGAATGAGAAAATAATATTCAAAACCTAATTTTGAGAATTAGATCAGTATATTCAGTTCGATTTTCAACCGATCCGGCTCGAATTACCTAAAACCGATGATAACAATGTTAGTTCTCAAAGAACTGTATGTATTAATTGGGAAGAGATCGAAAATCGTCATCCGTACTTGGATCTGTAGATTCAACCATCAAAAAGAATTAAAAGGTAAGTTTTATCTCTGATTTCATTTTGATTACTGTCGATTTTTTATTTTTTTTGAATTAAAAAACTAAATCTAAGATATGCAGAAGATAATTACTGTCGATTATTTCATTTTGAGTATTACTAATTTTTTTTGAATTAAAAAACTAAATCTAAGATATGCAGAAGATAATTTTTTGCAATTTGTGCTTAACAATCTGTATGTGTTGGCGGTGGTGTCGGCGGTGGTTTCCGGGAGATGGTGGTGATGGTGATTACTTCCTGCTTCAAAGAAAAAGCGTATACAAATGATGGTGTTAGCGGTGATTTTATGAGTTGGGTGTGTCACTAGACTCACTACTGTTTATTATCTATTATTCTCTTTTTTAAATTGAAGGGAATATTCTAAATCTATAATTTTACAAGGTATTTGGTTCCCGAATATTTTCAGTGTGGAAAAATGTTAGATGAAATGGATGTATATGCATTTGATGTGGTACTGTTGGAGCTAATAACATGCCATGAACCTATCAACTGTGGTACTGTAAGTTGAAGTAGAGATAGTACTAATGCATTCATATATCATATTACAAAAGGAATCACAAAATCCCATAGCTCTAAGAGTGCTAATTAGGAAGGGCCATTCTATCCTATCAAAAGCCTTAGACATGTCCAATTTCATGGCTAGCCAACCATTTTTAGACTTGCTCTTTTTCATAGAGTCTACTAATTCATGCGCTATCACAATGTTATCAGTTATACATCTCCCAGCAATGAAAGCTGATTGAAAAGGAGTTATGATTTTTTGTAGAATGGTTTTGATTCTGGCAGCTAGCAATTTAGAGATAACCTTATAAGAGGTATTACATAAACTTATTGGCCTGAAATCAGCAGCATGTTTAGGGCAACTGGTCTTCGGAATTAAGGAAATGAAATTATGATTCATTTGTTTAAGTATATGGCCAGAATGAAAAAAAGATTGCACTAACTTCACAATATCATCTCCTACAGTATCCCACATGATTTGATAAAACCTAGGAGGAAAGCCATCAGGACCTGGAGTTGTCCATGGTTTCATATCAAAGATTACATCCTTAATTTCATCACAAGAAGGAATAGCCGTCAGCATAGCATTATCATTATTAGAAATACATGGTGAAATAAAAGAATGATAAATGCTCGCAGGAGGAGGGTTAGAAGTTCTACTCATATTGATAAAGTGAGATTTCAAACAACTTGCAATCTCATTTCTTCCGGTTAACCAAATACCTGTACTATCTTGTATAGTATCAATCTGAGTTCGTCTTCTCCTGAAATTTGTTTTATGATGGAAGTAAGTTGTGTTCTTTTCACCTAAAAGCATATCATCCTCTTTACCTCTCTGAACATAAAAATCACCCTCAACGTTATACCAATATGTCAATTTTTCTTGAAGAAGAATTAATTGACTATCATTTGGACTAATATTAAGAGTATTCAAATTTTCAATTTGAGCTTTAGTTTTAGCAATTTGAGTATTGAAGTTACCAAAATGTTCATGGTTCCATTTCCTTAAGATCAGTTTAGTATGGAAAAGAGTTTTAGTAAATCGAAAAGCAGCAGAACCATTTTCATTGACATGCCAGTTATTGGTAATCAAATCCTTACACCTAGAATCTCTAAACCACATCTTATTCAATCTAAACGGCTTCTGAGTGTCGGAATTATCCCTATTAGTGACAAGCATTATTGGGCAGTGGTCGCTTGCTAAAGGAATCATATGGTATGTAATAGCCTTAGGAAAATGGTATAACCAATTGGTATCAGCAGCAACTCTATCTAGTCTTTCTAATATAAGTTCATTATCATGTCTCTTATTGGTCCATGTAAAAGGATTTCCTATATAAGGAAGAGAGTGGAGGTCATTGCTATCAAATAAATCATTGAAACTATCTAGATGGGTTTGACTAACATGATTGCCCCCATCTTTTTCTTCTCGTTTCAAAATAAAATTAATATCACCCATAACTATCCTCGGAATATTGTTCTGAATTGCTGTATTTTGCATATGATTCCATTGCATTTTCCTAGTATCCTCATTTAAAGCACCATACAAGAAAGTAACTAAAGAATAGCCACTTTTAGCATCAACTTTCAGTTTACACTGAATCATATTGAGATAAATATCAATCACTTGCATATCAAGACCCTCCTTCCATAGCAGACACAAACCCCCTGAGAGGCCAACTAGATCATGATAGCAAACATTAAGGTAATTGAATTGACCAATATAGAGAGACATTTTTTTCCTAGTATTTCTGGTTTCTATCAAGAAAATTATATCAGGATTGTTAGATCTGATTAGGTCCTTGAGGTGATATCTAGTATTCTTATTTCCAAAGCCGCATACATTCCAGGATAAAAATTTCATTTAAAAAAAATGTAGTTCAGAAAAATAGAATAATTGCAGAAGTTTAAAATTATGAGAAAGTTTGGAAATATGAACCTCCTTGTGCCTTTTCCATCATATTTATCCCCATTGAGCTTTTTCCTATTTTTAGTAGTGATCTTTTTAGATGTTGTTGGAATAGATGTAGCAGCATTGTTCTCATTACCAGGAGAGGGCTTATACTTCACAGATATATCAAACAGTATTGGAGTGCTTTCCTGTCATTTCTTGTATATCTCTTTACAATCAAGTGTAGAAATTTGACTGGTAGCGGGATTGATACCCTTTAAAGACTCGTGATTTACTTGATTTATACCGGTAATTTTTACTCTAGCAATGTAATGATTCGTAATTAACATTGTCCACAGAATGAGAGAAAAAAAATTTGGTTTTCAATTTCTGACGTTTCCTGGAGTAGTGGTACGAGTGACTCGCATGTGTTGGGTGAGTCTGATCCACTGCCGAGTTAACCCCTTTCTTCTCCATCCATGGAACAATACCAAACGGTTGAATACAACAACTGCAAACGCTAT
Organism: Papaver bracteatum; assembly: GCA_023529315.1. NCBI lineage: Eukaryota > Viridiplantae > Streptophyta > Magnoliopsida > Ranunculales > Papaveraceae > Papaver > Papaver bracteatum. The sequence goes on from JAJJWX010004855.1 coordinate 731,794, forward strand.
AACCAAAACTGGATTGAAAGCAAACGCCATATCTATGGGATAAACAATCTGTCAAAGACAGGGAGAGAAGGAAGATTTTAGTTAGCCATTAAAGAATAAAATCCAGATTAAAAATTGATTTTAACAAGATTAGAGACTCAATAAAGAGGAAACAATCGATCTAATAGAAAAGAGAGTAGCAAACAGATCCAACGAAAGTTCTGAGCTAATGAGCACCACAACCCACTTACTCTACCGATCTGAACAAATAACCCATGACAAATCAAAATGAAATCGAAATCAGAAAAACTAAGAAAAAGATGCTTTTAATGTATTATGAAATTAACAAGAATTAAAATTAAAAATTCCAAGAACTAGTAGAAAAGATAGTAGCCAACAGATTCAGATCCAGCCCTCATAGTTCATGATCCCATTGTTACCCTAAAGATTTACAAGGATCTTAGTCCATCAGACGAAGAAGGTTACTGTGTAGTTTTTTAACTGTTTGAGAGCGAAGAGAGAGAGAAAACCTAATTATTCAAGCTTAAGATTCAACTTTGGCAAACCAAATCCATGGCTTCAACTTTGGAAGAAACAAACAGTGTTCTTCCTCTTCCCAATTTCCATTTTCCATACCCTCTCTCCGAACAAGAAAACATTAACCTAGAACACTCAAATCAGTGAGTTTTTGGATGAATGAGAATTGTATTTGGATTGATAAATTGATGGTGGATTTGGCTGAGGGAATCCGAAAAAGAAAAAAAAAAAGTTTCATTTCACAAATTACTTTGTTAGGTTTCTTATTGGCGGGTTTTAGTAATCACTGGTTCTTGTTTTTGTTTTAGTAATGGCAAATTTGTTTCAAATTCCAAGTGATGATTCGGTTCTTCTCGGCGTAAGTCACTCTAATCTCAAAAGCTTCTCTGCAGATGTTCGTTTCTCTCTTCAGGTTTTTTTTTTTTTTTTTTTTTTTTTTTTTTTTTGGCATTTATGAATTTTCCACAGAAATTAGAATATATCTCGTTTAAAACACCTGTTTTATGATCCTTTTATCTGAATTTCGGTCTGTATTTGTCAGTAGTATCGTGATGTACTATTCACCACAAGTAAATTCAATATGAATCTCTGCGTAATTGCTAGTTAACCATACCAACTGGACCAACCATATTAATGTCTTGAAATTTGTGAGTTCGATCTAAGGTTAACACCAATGAAGCACGATACATCAACCGCAATGAATTGTTGGAGAACTTTTCTGATACTATTTCGTTTAATGCACTTATTTGTTCATAGTTGTTCTGCTAGAATGTAGTCCACCAATTACGTCACTACTTTTCTTCTTGTACATATTTTTAGTGGTATTGTGGGGTTTAGTAATTACTGGTTCAAGTCCAGGTTATGTTATATTAGGCGCTAGGCGTGGAGGAAAAACTGGAAATCTGCACTTGGGCGCCTTTTTTCCTAGGCGCCCCCTGGGAGCCTAGTGCACCTAGAGCGCCTAGGCGAGTGCCCAGGGGGCCTTTTACAACATAGAGTCCAGGGCATGTACAAGTGTGGGTGTTGACTATTAATTACTTCTTGTTTTTGTTTGACAGACAACTTCTTGCTTTCATTTGACAGATAATGAGTAATGGGATCTGCCGTATCCAGCGGCGAATCCGTATCATGGAGCGCCGGGTAACAATTGAGGCTTTCAGTTGCAACATATCAGAACCCCAAGCTAGATATTGAAATGGCTCCGGTACCTTGCATGATTGCAACAGAGACACCTGCCTAATTCAGAACAATCAGGTATGAGGTTTATTTGAAGAAATTTATTTTGCATAAAACCGAGGGAAAATCATTCCTTGACTCCTTGAGGATAGGAGAACATGATGAAGACAATAATTCGCTAGTATAACTTATATTTATGAATGTTCGTGTTTTTATAATGAATGTTGTTGCAGTACCGAATTATGAATGCTGGTATTGAATAAAATAATGAATTGTGACCAGAGATGATCTATCCATATTCCTTTACTTTTGTTGTGCATCCTTTAGCTGCATCATTCACGGACTTCATTCATTAGCTAATGCGGGTCAAAGTCTTCCACCACACAGATTTGATTGGAAAATCTAAAGTTAGGTTGGAGTTCGATGTTAGTCACTAAAAGAACAGTTACATTAGTTGCTCTTCAGTATCTTAGGTAGCTGCTTGTTTGTGTTTATGGTCGATGTACATGGTTATAATGTGATCTCTTTCTGCTTTGAATCAGTCCAACCAACTCTATGTCTTTCAAAAGGACACGTGTTATTGTTCTTACTATAGTCTAGTTATATGGCACTGTTACGAATATTTCCGCAATGGTTAACATATTGAACAATCTCATTCTATTAGATCAACTCCTCCTTTTATCAGTAGGACCCATCTTTAAAAACAAGTCCTCATTTTTATACAGTTCCACTCATTTGTTAGAAATTTTGATGTCCTCGGATTGTGGGTAAGGTATCATGGACATAGTTAATCATCTTTGGTATAAATACTTGATTGCTGCATTTGGGATTTTTTTGGTTTCCCCAATCTCAGTAAGTAGTATGAATTGCTTTTATTTGGTTTGATGCTCAATTAAGTTCTGTCATATGTCTTCCTCAAGTTATGGGGCAAATAGGTTTTGTGGCATGCCCTAGGTTACAATTAGGTTTTTGTACTATGGGTTGCAAAATCAGTCTAAATGGCTAGCAGATGTCGACTTCGACGTATCATGGCTCTTATCATGGCATTCCCCTCCACTGGTGTACCATCCACATTAGGCTGCATGCAATTTGCGACTTCCCAAGCATGGTCGGGATATATATTTTTGTGATTTTGATTTATTTTTTATGCCTGACATGTTAGTAGTCCGAAAATACAATTTTCTTAATATAGTCATGTAATGTACAGATATGAAGTAGCTGTCAATCTATAAATTAGTTAATTATTTAATCAAAAAAGTTGCTTGTCTGACTATTGATTAGTTTATTAAACAAGTAAGCCAAAACATGGTTGGAATTGTAGCGAAACAAAAAGATAGACAAATCATTTGAGAGGGTGTGACTGAGTTCATTTTTTGATATACAGGAAACGGACTCTCCTCAATCTGATTAGCAAGCTACTGTGAAGATTCATGGAGACACCAATAAAGCTAGGTGGTTCTTTGTTTGTACCAAATGTTCAGGAATTGGCTAAACAATCATCGCTTGCAGAAGTCCCAGCTCGATACATACGCACTGATCAAGACCCGTTGACTAACGTCTCTGGTGCATATATGACAGATCAAACTATACCTGTTATCGATTTTCAGAATTTACTATCTCTAGAGCCCATCACCAGAGACGTAGAACTGGAGAGGCTTCACTCTGCTTGCAAAGAATGGGGTTTCTTTCAGGTAAGTTTCATTCCAAAGCATCCATAATCTTTTTCATGGTTAAGAAGTAATTTGAGTTTATGGTGTAGATGGAAAACCATGGAGTTGACGTTTTATTGGTGGAGAAAGTGAAATCAGAAATTGAAGGCTTCTTCAATCTCCCCATGGATGAGAAAAAGAAATTCTGGCAGGAAGAAGGAGATCTGGAAGGATTTGGACAATCCTTTGTTCAGTCAGAAGATCAAAAGCTAGATTGGGGAGATATGTTTTTCATGCAAACTCTTCCTCAAAATATGAGAAAGCCTCGGCTATTTCCCAAACTCCCTCTACCTCTCAGGTTACTTCTCTATCTCTTCAGCTTTCCTAGCATAGCCTAAAATGTTTAAACATTAAAGTTGCATAAGATTCTGTAACCGGGAAGTTCATCTCTTCATGCAGGGATACAATTGAATCCTACACATTGGAGTTAAATAAACTAAGCATGAGTCTCCTTGAGTTGATGGCAGAGGCTCTACAAATCGAGACCAGGGTCATGGCAGATTTGTTTGAAGATGGGAGACAAATTATAAGGATGAACTATTATCCTCCTTGTCCTCAACCAGAGAATGTCCTCGGCGCTACACCACACTCAGATGCTACCGGTTTAACGATCCTCCTTCAACTCAACGAAGTGGAAGGTTTACAGATTAGAAAAGAAAATATGTGGGTTCCCATTAAACCTCTACCAAATGCATTTGTAGTGAACATTGGAGACCTTCTGGAGGTAAACAGAGTTGAAGAAATCGAATTGTGTACGTCATGTACAGAATACTGGGTATTGACTATTCTTTGTTGTTTTGTTTTTTTTTCTGTGTACAGATAATGAGTAATGGGATTTACCGTAGTGTGGAGCACAGAGTAACAGTGAACTCAACAAAAGAGAGGCTCTCAGTTGCAACATTCGTTAACCCTAAACTGAAGTCGGAAATAGGTCCGATACTTGGCATGATCACACCAGAGACACCACCTGCCTTGTTCAGAACAGTTGGGTATGAGGATTACTTGAGGAAATATTATACACGTACACTCGACGGAAAATCGTACCTTGACTACATGAGGATAGGAGGTGATAAAGACGATAAGGGTACATGATTGCTGCCGCAGGTGTATATTAAATTACTTCTCTGAAGTAAAAGGGTCACCATATCAAACTTCCTGTGCCACTACTCCTGAGTATAACTCTATATAAGAGTTGATCTCTATGTTATGATGTCTGCCCTTATCTTTTACCTGTGTGTACTTGTACTATTATAACAGTTTAGTCAGTAACCTGTGTTGTCTTTACACGTGTCTTGTACTCTATGGTCAGTTCTATAAATATTCTGACAGAGTACTTTGTCCTGTAACTTTGATTATACAACCTTTTCTATCTTCAGGAACGACTAGAGTCTAGAGGTAGACCAAAATATTGTAGTCCAAATGTAGGGATTGATGTGGCAGATACGTGGCTATGGGAGAGAAATAATTTCCAATAATTTGGCGAGTGATTCTACACTCACAACGTTTTGCACCGCGATCTGTACAACGAAGGGATCGAACGGCTGCTAGGGGAGCCATGTGGGGGAGCTAACAGGGGGGTGGGCCATTATGTGGGGTCCACCAAAAAAATTGTGTCACTCTCTCTCCGCGGGACACCAGCTCGGTGCGTTTAGCATTTTTGTAATTTGGCTACCGATTAGAGAAGATATTTTGCAAGGATTAATCGGGGGCCGGGAGTATTAATTGGGGGCCTGAATAGTTGGGTCTCATTAGTGTTAATTTAATATTAGTGCTACCCCTTATCCTAATTTTTTAAAATGCCTAAACTACCCCTTAATTAATTAGTGTTAATTGAGTTGGTTAGTTAAGTTAGATTATTTGTTAATTAGTTAAGTTAAATAAAATCAGTTTTCTCCCTCTCTCTCAACTATCTTCGGTTTCATTGACGACACTAAGGAAAAAAAATCAGCTACAGTTAAAGGGTCGTCCACCCAAAAATCCTAAATCCTAACGATTTTTCATATACATATAGAGACTATGAAAAATCGTTAGGATATATGAGGAGAGAGATAACGATTTTTCATCTGCATGTTATTTATATGAAAAATCGTTAATGTATAAGGTGTAGGAGATAACGACTATTTTTTTTGGGTTTAAGATTTTCCCCCCAGAATAGAGTCGTCAATATATTATAGAACCAATTAACGACCCTACTATGATGACCCCTTTTTATACACTAACAATTCTATATGACTAAAAACTATTTCTCTAACCAAAGAAATGGAAGGGTCGTCACCTTAAAATGGAAGGATCGTCATTTTAAAATGGAAGGGTCGTCGTGGAATAACAAAAAAACGATAACGACTATTGGCTAAGTCGTTATTTTATACTCTATTCATAACAGGGTCGTTAATTGGTCAAAGTAGGGTCGTTATTTTACGATCTCTTGCTCGAATCAAGTATCATTGCCTCTAATTTTTATGTAAAGATATACTACCGCGTAGGTGATCAAGAAAACACATGTGATGATTGTGATAAAAAGTGGAAACCATGAAAATCTATGTCCGAGAACGCTAGAGAGTGCCGCACTGAAAGCTATCATCATGGAAATCACAGACAAGAAAAGACTCAGGAGACCAAGTATCAACTTCTTAGGCAATGACTTGAGAAAATCTTTCTCGGTATAACTTGAGGTTAAGATGGATAAAAAGGAAAGAACTGATGTGAGGGAAGAGAAGAGACCAAAGTCATCTGATGCTAGAAACAACAGGAATGACGTATTATTTAGAAAAATCGGTGTACCATTTTTTTCCGCTATTGCTCTCGCTATGGTTTCCACCTGGTATAGTAAAATCCGCGGCAAACACTAGGTGGTCACGAGAGCAGCAACAACCATGCATGCCCCAGCTGTTCTCTGCATCCATTCTTCTCCTTGTTTCATTAGCTTCTCATGTTCTTTTGTGAATAAAGCTCGAGCAGTCATCCCTGCTTTGTTTGTAATTAGCCTATCTTTTTGTGGAGTAAAATGTTCCACCTCCTGCATATTTACAGGGCATATATATTTAAAGTACATACCTTAAACCACTGAAGTTCTCGATCTGGACCAGATATTTCACTTAGTCGAGTTGATGGTGCTAGCTTGGCAGCTAAATGCAACAATGTGTTTCCGTCTTTGTCTATAACAGCAACAAACTTATTTTTATTATTGTCATTACTCATATCAAGAATCAAGTTGAAAATCCATGAAGATGGCAACATTTTGACCAAGATATGTTGCCGACTCTAATATATATTCTTTAAAGTCGTTGATCTGCAAAACCACAGTTGCCGACAGAAGATATGTAAGGTGCAGTGTCGTTGGGTTCTAAAATTGGTCGTCAGAAAAAAATGATAGGGTCGGCCGTTTATACAAATTATGTGGACGACATTTTCACTATTGGTCACAGAGGGGGGATTGGATAATCATGCAGTCGTCCGTTTATAAAAATGGTCGTAAAAAAAAACTGAAACGGTCGTTTTCACATAAACTAACGGTGGATGACTTTTCCAAAATCCAACATGCAAATCGAAAATCGTTAACCAAACATGAAAACTCATTAAGCAAATATGAAAAATCGTTAGACATTCAACCTTATTGATGAACGACTCTTATACTGAGATTTCAAAATAAAAAATAATGCCCGTCGTTAATGGAGGAAGGAGGAGACGCAGAGGGAAGGGAAGACCAGAAGAAGAAATGTTAAAATGAAATGAGGCCTTGGTTTAAGGTTAATAGGATTTTAGGGTTATTTTTATGAGAAGGGTAAAATAGTACTTTCAACTTCAATTTGGAAGACCCCTACAATTTTTGGTGTGGGTATAAAATTTTCAAGGCCCCTAATTAATACTCGTGGCCCCCAATTAATCCTTGATTTTTTGATCTTCTTTCCTAACCGGAAAGAGACAAAAAAATGCAAAGAATAAAATAAAATAAAAACAACTTAATCTAACAGAATCAGAATGCTTCTGGTTGTGTATTTTCTATGCACTTTGACCTCCATCAAATACAATATTTAGACAGGTAAATAGCAGGCGTAATAAAACACAATATTCAATTTTGAACATACATGTTATAAAATTTCAGACAGACATGTTGCGGAGTTTTAATGCTAAGAAGTATGCCACACCCAAAAATCTGCTTAATATTCAAAATGATTATTCTGTTTTTTGTTGGCAGCATGCCGCAATTACATACAAATTAATATAAATAGATGTTCTTGTTTCATTGTTAATCTTAGATCAATAAAGGGATTGGAACAACAAAAAAAATAAAAAAATTGTCATCTTAAATACGCCCATTTAGCATCCATTCACTGAACAAGCCGCCACTATATCCTCCTGCAAAGTTTTGATATTGCATACCCTACAAAATAAGATGAAGGTATCTACAATCAATCAATATATTCAAATTTACACTCCCTATATATAATGGACTCTTAATCATATGTGCTCACATTGTTTGCATATACATGAGTTTTCTGGATACATTAATCCATGTCCTTGTTGTTGTCCCGGATACATTTACCCATGTTGTTGATGTTGTGCATGATATATTAATCCATATTATTGTTCGATGGGTTGAATATTTTCTTGTGTTTGAGATGCATCAGTATCATCATTCCACCCATCCTATACAATCAATATTTAATACTAAGTATGATAAAAGACCAGTATTATTAAAATGTCTAAAAAAATTGAAAATTCATTTATATATTACCTTTTTCTTCGTACGCCTCTTTGGTGGTTGGTTACCTATCTTACGTGGATGACCTTTTTTTTTTCCTTCTTGCATAGTGGATCATGCATTGTTATAGTAGGGTCATCATCTTCATCTTCATATACCATCTCATTCTCAATCTCAACGACTTGTTTCTCCTTAAGCTTTTGGCTATCCTTAGCTTTAATGATTGTCAGTGGCACTTCTTTTTTCTTACAATCCAACCAGTTATCGGTGTCACGATATTGAGTCTCATCTCCTACTACCAAATCAGCAAGCTCCCCAAATTTAGTGCATAAATCATGATACCGCTTAGTTTCTACATCGTTAGTCCAAAAACTAAAACCCACGTTAAACTTTGTACGAGCTCTTATCACATCTTTCCTCCACCATCTCAAGATATACTTATGGGGGAGTTTTCTTAAATTGTTATAACACAAAACACTTTGAGCATGTCTACATCAAAGTAGTTAATATCGTGTATCGGTATCGTCCTATACACCTATACAAATGATAATATTTGTTTCATTAGGATTTTTTTTAATATTTATTATTTATCAAACAAAAAAATATATATTGATATAACCATAATAGAAAATAATAATTGTAGTAAACATACTTCAACCTTACAAAATAAGAGGTGGTTGATTAGAGCCTTATACTATTGTTTGTAGGTGAAAATGGTTTCTGCTGATTTCGGTAATTTCGGGTGTACGGGTGAGAAACAATTTAAACCCTAAACAATGTACTGCAAGGGAGTACTTTAGATTCGAGAGATCAATTTGTACAAATCCAACCTAAACCAAGAAATGGCCGTTCCGGACTTGCTTCGGTCACAAAGTGGAGGGGAATGGGTTGGTTTTGGGGAGGGAAACAAGGAAAGTGATGAGACCAGAATATTTGATTCTGGAAAAGTAGTTGTGTTACTACCACTTGTTATCAGAAAAGTGGGAAGGCTAACAAACGGTAAGCTAGCAAGTATTTTCCGAGTGTTGTATATTACTGAATGAACTTCTTGTTCTGCGGAAATAGGTAAGACCTATTTATACAAGTCCGAGTGAAACGTACTCTGGTCTCATTAGGGGATGGATAAATGGGTAAGTAAATAGGAGGAGGTGATAACCGTATGCATGGAATTGATGTTCCATAAAACCGTTAACGTATGGAATTGATGCTCCATAAAGCCGTTAACGAATGGAATTGATGTCGAGTGTTTCACCATTAACTCCCCATATTTACTAACCGCCTCACCCTTATGACACTTCCTTATGATGGGCGTAGTGTACGCCGCACGCTGTAAACCGCCAAACCAATACCCAAAGAGGATCCCCCAGTTTGTGATATATGTTTGATGTCTCGAATGTTTTTGTGGAAAACATGTGGCATGTTGTTGTTTCCTGGCAAGTCAAGCTTGTGAGACTTGGTAGCTTGGTGACCTTCGACGGTCGAGATCTTGTATCTTAAGAGGAAAGGTATCCGTTGATCGTCGCACACTTTCGTTCGTTGGTGGCCGCATATGGAAGGCCAACATGGTGGCGCGGCTAAGTTGGCATGCCATTGACATGGCATGGTGGCACGGCTAGGTTGGCATGCCGTTTTCATGGCATGGTTTGGCATGGGAAAACTTAGGTTTTCCTGTCAAAGGTTACCATGCGTTGTCTGGTAACCTTGGATGGATAGGATTTTCTCCTAGGATTGAAGGGAAACCTTTGATTGTTGCACTCCTTCGTTTTGGTAGCAACGTAGGGAGGAAAGCATGGTGGCGCGACTAGGTTGGCATGCCGTTGGCATGGCATGGTTTGGGGTGGCCAAACTTAGGTTTTCGGGCCAAAGGTTACCATGCATTGTCTGGTAACCTTGGATGGCTAGGATTCGCTCCTAGGGTTGAAGGGAAAGCGTTGATTGTTGCATGCCTTCGTTTTGGTAGCTGCGTAGGGAAGGCCAGCATGGTGGCGTGACTAGGGACAAGGGTTTGCCATGGGTTCATGGCGTGGATAGATTGGCTAGGTGCGGTTTGGCTTGGCATGTGGGGCCAAGGTTTTTCCATGGGCGCATGGCGTGGCTAGCTTGGATAGGTGCGGTTTGTCTTGGCATGTGGGGCCAAGGGTTTTCCATGGGCGCATGGCGTGGATAGCTTTGGCTAGGTGCGGTTTGGCTTGGCATGTGGGGCCAAGGGTTTTCCATTGGCGCATGGCGTGGATAGATTTGGCTAGGTGCGGTTTGGATTGGCATGTGGGGCCTATGGTTTTCCATGGGCGCATGACGTGGCTAGCTTTGGCTAGGTGCGGTTTGGATTGGAATGTGGGGCCAAGGTCTCGGCGCGACCAAACTAGGTTCATGACCAAGCTAGGGTTTTGGGCCAAAGGTCGTATGGTAACCTTGGACAGCCAGGATTTGATCCTGGGATTGAAGGGAAATCCTTGATTTTTGCATGCGTTCGTTTTGGTATCCGCGTAGGGAAGGCCAGTATGGTGGCCCGGATAAGTTGGCATGTTGCCATGGCGACGTGCATTTGGCATGATGCGGTAGGTGTGGATGGAATGGTATGCCATTGGCACAAGGGTGCGACTAGCATGGTTGGCATGCCTTGGCATGGTTGGTGTGGCTTGCAGGGTTTGCCATTGGCACAGGGGTGCGGCTAGCATGGTTGGCATGCCTTGGCGCGGTTGGTGTGGATGGAACGGTTTCCCATTGGCACAGGGGTGCGGCTAGCATGGTTGGCATTCCTTGGCGCGGTTGGTGTGGCTGGCATGGTTTTCCATTGGCATAGGGTTGCGGCTAGCTTGGTTGGCATGCCTTGGAGCGGTTGGTGTATCTGGCATGGTTTGACATTGGCACAGGGGTGTGGATAGCATGGTTGGCATGCCTTGGCACAGTTAGTGTGGCTTGCATGGTTTGCCATTGGCACATGGGTGCGGCTAGCATGGTTGTCATTCCTTGGCGCGGTTGGTGTGGCTGGAATGGTTTGCCATTGGCACAGGGGTGCGGCTAGCATGGTTGGCATGCCTTGGAGTAGTTGGTGTGGCTGACATGGTTTTCCATTGGCACAGAGGTGGAAATTAGGGTTTGGTTTATCGTAACCCTAATTATCATTAATAGAAAAAAGATACCCCAATAATTTTTCTCAGACACATTAAAGGTTTCAATAAATGCTCCTAGTAAAAGATTATTACTTCAGTGCTGTGACGTCACCGTCTGACTAGGGTTTAGGATTTTACGATTTTAACCCTACGCTAAAAACCATCATCAACATTAAGTCCTCTGCTTAGCTCAGAACAGGTGCCTTGTTGCGAGGTAAGCATATGATGGTGATAGACAAGGACTGAATCGAGATGTAAATCATTGCAAGGATGGTCTGGAGAATCCGGCTAAACTTTTTGAGAGGTGAAGATAGTTTTGCTTCCCGTGTTGGCGACCCTGCATAAGTTGTACTGGGGATGAAGACCGTGGAGTGGTGAAATAAAAGTTTCCAGCTTGGTCTGGCCGTACATCTCCGAGGCGAAGCGGGCGCGTTCTTGAAAGGAAAAGCATAGCGGACGGCTTGGATCGTGGGGTCAAGGGGTGGGGCGGTCTTGGAAAGGCAAGCGCGCGTGGATGACTTGGCATGATAGGGCCACAGCAGTGGAGCGGGCGGCCTGGCATGGTGCGACCATGGAGATGCGAGACGTACACGGACGGCTAGGCGTGGTGGGGCTGCGACAATGGAACGGATGGATTGTCCTGGTACGGCCATGGAAATGTGAGGCGTACATGAAAGGCTAGGCATGGCGTGAGCGGCCTTGGGCATGGAAATTGGTCTTTGCGGGACCGGTTTCCTCTTTTCCTTTCTTGATTTAAAATTGGAAATCCTTTCCTTGTTCAAACTCCCAAGTATCACGCTTATAAAAGGGTGGCCGGCCTCTCCCTTTAATTCACGCCTTCATTTTTTTGTTGTTGTTTGGTAGTGGTGAATCGGACAAGAGAACTAGGTATATCTTCCAGTACTTCCTCTTTGACTGGTTTTTTTTTTCCTTGTGTTGGTGAAAACCGTAGTTTTAAGCACACCCTTTCATGACCTTGTAGAAAATTTTGGTGTGAATCCTAGCCGTAGGTATGTTTTTCACGAGCTTGTAGTAGCATTTCGGCATGAATACCGTAACAATGTTGACCGTCTCCTTTTACTGCGTAAAGTAGGAATGTGCTGGCAACTGTCATTCCTTGTTTTCTTGCCTGTGCGTATTATGACCTCGAAATAAATTAGCTTGTGTCCATGATTGATTTCCCATGATAAAATAATTTCCTTGTACTTTTTGTAATAATTTCTCTTCGTATTGCTCTATTGTAGTTATCTCGGCAGTGAAAACAGCGTAAGAGAATTTCGTTAGGATGTCAACAATTTCTGCCGTACCGAAGCCAAATGTAGATGATGAGTTTTTTACGACATCGGTCACAGTTAAGAGAAACCATCCCAAATACGTGTTGATCCTTCTGACTGGTTCAGAAAGTGAAGGAGAGGACCGATCGGTTTGGGCAGGAGGTGTAATAAGGTTTTTCCTTCAAAAGAAAGAATATCATGCCTCTCTTATCGACTTTAAAATCTCTGTAAGTCCGTTGCATTCCTTTGAGAAGTGGATGCGATTCATGATGATCCAGGAGAATGTAAAAATCAATTTGACCAGGGAGAAGATAATTGATGTTGTTGCGTCTTCGGCAGTGCTTCAGATTAGGAAAGATATACCAGGCTTGGTTTCTTTTGTTTCTAGATGGTGTCCGGACACCCACACGGCCGTATGTAGGTGGGGTGAAATGACTATCTCCTTAGAGAGCATGGCTATGTTGCTAAATCTTCCCGTAATTGGAAATCTCGACATTTGGTTGTCTGCAGATGAAGAAGAAATGTGCACCTCCATGGTTGCGAAGTCAAATGGATTCATTCATAAAGAAAACGAGACGAAGTGCTTTTATGACTGGTGGATGTCTCAGTGGTCCTGACGAGTTGGAGTCGAACCAGAAGAATATCATACTTCATGTCATGGAGTTCTTGGCTCTTTGGCTATCCAGAGATATTTTTGACGAAGGATCGAGCAAGAAGGAGATAAGGCAGGAACTTATCAAGTTTGCCATAAAATTGGCAAAAGGTGTCGTTCTCCTTATTGGTGGTTTGTTTCTCGGTTCTATGTATGCACACTTGGATCAGCTGGTTTCGGACATGCGCACCTCAAACGGCTACATGAAAGTGGATTCGTATGTTCATGCCGCCTTTCTACAGGCATGGTTGTGGGAGCATTTCGAGAAGTATGCCCCAAAACCGTTAGCTATACTTCCCGGGTCTTGGGGTGGATCCAGAATACTACGCTAGTCGAACAGGCGCCCGAAGACTGGTTCGAACTGGTTAGATTTCTTGACAACTCGTACTCAGTTGATTTTCGTCCATGGGATCCGGTGCATGCATCTATAACTCAGATTAGTACCTTTGCTCATTCTTCGAACATGTCTTTATCTTCTGATAAAGAGGGTCTGAGCGTTGGAGAAATGGTGTTCATGCGTAGCTGCACACCCGGTCATGTGCCGTCTTTCTTTCGAGGATCTTGCAAAATAATCTCTTACAATATTGATAGGGTGGCTCGGCATATGGGTTTTGACCATGGGCCCCACTTGTTCGTCAGCCGGTTGTTCCAGAAGTCCCGTTGTCAACTGTTCTTGATGCTGGTTCTCTCGTGTCGGGTAAAATTCTCCCTTTCCTGCTTGCAGAAATAAATCCATTAACAACCTCCAAATATAACATATTTTGGCAGGACGAGTTTCTTGCTATCCATGGATTCGTGAACGGTGTGGTAGAGAGAATCATCGCGGCAAGAATTCTCCTGCGGTTTTAGCGAAACATCCACTATTGAGGGATCCCAAGCAAAAATCCGTTATCCTGAATACAGATAGTCCCCAAGTGAAGGAGCGAAGATCTAAAAGCCGTGCCGGTGGTTTTCAGTCGGGTCCGACGGTTCTCCCAACTTTTAGTTCTTCCAATATGCGGGTACGTATGGCTTTCCTATTGACTTTGGCTGGATAGTTTATATCCTTGTTTCTTTCTGAGAATGCGACCTTGTATCTCATCCAGGGTTTCAGCAGCACGAACGCCTTTGACAAACTTGCAAGTAGTCAGAAAATATCATTTTTCGAGACAGAGGGAAGCGGTGCCGAGCCTATCTATGGTGATGGGAATTCCTAAAATGATGAAAGTTCAGAGTACAGCGATGGCAAGAGTAGTTATTCCGATAACAATGTTGAATCTTCCTCTAGTCAGTCTGAAACTGAATCAGTGAGTCTTCTCCATTTTTTTTTTCTGAAGTAAAACTAAATTTGATATTTTAGGAGGAAACCTTTCCTGGGAATGGTCTTGAAGTGGAAACCCGCCAGAGTTAAGATGTAACCGTACTTCCAATTACGGAAACCGTGCCAGCTAGTGACTTGGACATTGAAATTCATCATCCCGAAGGCGCTTCCACGACTCAGATGGTGGAGAGCATTCCGGGGCATGCTGGTGAAATTGTAGTTAGGGATCTCTTGCCGGTTGCTGATTCAGTTGCAGGTGCCACCTTCAATCCTCCGTATATGGTCCCTTCCCCGGGTCATGTGTTGATCGGTGGATTTAGCGTGCCATCTAAACATGGGACATTGTATACTAAGATATGGAAAAGCTACGGTCATATTTCCATGACTAAGAAGATTACTAGTCGACATGCGTTGGTCAAGAGGGTGGAGGAAGCTTTGTCTTCGATTGACGATATGTGCAACGTGACTGGTCATACGGTTTCTCAGGATGTAATCTCGAGCTGGAGGTTCCATCGTGACGTGTGCATGGACTTCGAATTCAATGTCCCTTGGCTCATTGAAGGCCTCTCTGATGTCGAAAATTTATTAGACGAAGCAGTTGAAGGTCCTTCTGCAGACATCGTGAAGAAGCAGGAAGTGGTTTTTTTTTTGAAAGGCATATAAGACGGCTAGTTTATGGTTCTTTATTTTCTGGTTTTCTTGGGTTGATAGACAAATGTTACCTTGACGTTTTTGGATTATTCTTTTGGAACGAAATGTTTAGGATTATTTTTAGTTGTGATTGAAAGTGACTCAAACATCCCAGGAAAACCATGGAACCGTGTGTCGGTGGATGACATGGGATGAAACATAACATGGCTATCGGTTTTATCATTCTTGTGAAGCTTGAAAAAACAAACCATGTATTTTGTCTAGGTAAGACTTACTTGGTTTCTTAGGTCTTTTGATAAAGAGTAAACCTTCCGAGAGTAGGACCAAGATTTACGAGAAACACGACCGTGGGAAGTCCCCAGTCATTACTGAGCTGTTAGATAACCGAGCCGTTGATCCCTGAGCGGATCGTTTTGCTTCTAACCTTTAGAAAGTCCCTAGTCATCCCTTGTTGTGTCATGACTGATAATCGAGTTGTCGGGTTACTGAGTCGGAGTGGATTGTCTTCCTCTACCATCTTGACGTCTGGGTCGAAGAACGAGATCGACGGTCGAAAATTGAAATTGTAACCGAAAGATCGAACCTCCCACTGTGGTCGCCAATTGTTTGTAGGTAAAAATGGTTTCTGCTGATTTCGGTAATTTCGTGTGTACGGGTGAGAAACAATTTAAACCCTAAACAATGTACTACAAGGGAGTACTTTAGATTCGAGAGATCAATCAGTACAAATCCATCCTAAACCAATAAATGGTCGTTCCGGACTTGCTTCGGTCACAAAATGGAGGAGAATAGGTTGGTTTTGGAGAGGGAAGCAAGGAAAGTGGTGAGACCAGAATAGTTGATTCGGGAAAAGTAGTTGTGTTACTACGACTTGTTATCAGAAAAGTAGGAAGGTTAACAAACGGTAAGCTAGCAAGTATTTTTTGAGTGTTGTATATTCTTGAATGAACTTGTTTTTTTGTGGAAACAGGTAAGACATATTTATACAAGTCGGAGTGAAACGTACTATGGTCTCATTAAAGGATGGATAAATGGGTAAGTAAATGGGAAGAGGTGATAACCGTATGCATGGAATTGATGTTCCATAAAATCGTTAACGTATGAAATCGATGTTCCATAAAGCCGTTAACGCATGGAATTGATGTCGAGCGTTTCACCATTAACCCCCTATATTTACTAACCGCCTCACCCTTATGACACTTCCTTATGATGGGCGTAGTGTACGCCGTACGCTCTAAACCGCCAAACCAATACCCAAAGAGGATCCCCCAGTTTGTGATATATGTTTGATGTCTCGAATGTTTTTGTGAAAAACATGTGGCATGTTGTTGTTGCCTGGCAAGTCGAGCTTTGGATACTTGGTAGCTTGGTGACCTTAGACGGTCGAGATCTTGTATCTTAAGAGGAAAGGTAGTCGTTGATCGTCGCACGTTTTCGTTCATTGGTGGCCGCATAGGGAAGGCCAGCATGGTGGCTCGGCTAAGTTGGCATGTCACGGTGGCGCGACTAGGTTGGCATGACATGGTTTGGCGTGGCCAAACTTAGGTTTTCGGGCCAAAGGTTACCATGCGTTGTCTGGTAACCTTGGATGGCTAGGATTTTCTCCTGGGGTTGAAGGGAAACCATTGATTGTTGCACGCCTTCGTTTTGGTAACCGCATAGGGATGCCAGCATGGTGGCGCGGCTAGGGCCAAGGGTTTGCCATGGGTACATGGCGTGGCTAGCTTGGCTAGGTGTGGTTTGGCTTGGCATGTGGGGCCAAGGGCTTTCCATGGGCGCATGGCGTGGCTAGCTTGGCTAGGTGCGGTTTGGCTTGGCATGTGGGGCCAAGGGTTTTCCATGGGCGCATGGCGTGGCAAGCTTTGTCTAGGTGCGGTTTGGCTTGGCATGTGGGGTCATGGGTTTTCCATGGGCGCATGGCGTGGATAGCTTGGCTAGGTTCGGTTTGGCTTGGCATGTGGGGCAATGGTTTTCCATGGGCGCATGGCGTGGCGATCTTCGGCTAGGTGCGGTTTGGCTTGGAATGTGGGGCCAAGGGTTTGCCATGGGCGCATGGCGTGGCTAACTTTGGCTAGGTGCGGTTTGGCTTGGCATGTGGTGCCAAGGGTTTGCCATGGGCACATGGCGTGGCTAGATTTGGCTAGGTGCGGTTTGGCTTGGCATGTGGGGCCAAGGGCTTGTCGCGACCAAGCTAGGTTCGTGACCAAGCTAGGGTTTTGGGCCAAAGGTCATTTGGTAATCTTGGACGGCCAAGATTTGCTCGTTGGATTGAAGGGAAACCATTGATTGTTGCATGCCTTCGTTTTGGTAGCCGCGTAGGGAATGCCAGTATGGTGGCGCGGCTAAGTTGGCATGTGGCCATGGCGAGGTGCGTTTGGCATGGCGCGGTAGGTATGGATGGCATGGTTTTCCATTGGTGCATAGGTGCGGCTATCATGGTTGGCATGCCTAGGCACAGTTGGTGTGGCTGGCATGGTTTTACATTGACACACGGGTGCGGCTAGCATGGTTGGCATGCCTTGGAGCGGTTGGTGTGGATGGCATGGTTTTCCATTGGCACAGGGGTGCGGCTAGCATGGTTGGAATTCCTTGGCGCGGTTGGTGTGGATGGCATGGTTTTCCATTGTCACAAAGGTGGAAATTAGGGTTTGGTTTATCGTAAACCTAATTAGCATTAAAAGAAAAAAGATACCCCGGTAATTTTTCTCAGGCACATTAAAGGTTTCAATAAATGCGCCTAGTAAAAGATTATTACTTAAATGATGTGACATCACTGTCTGACTAGGGTTTAGGATTTTACGATGTTAACCCTACGCTAAAAACCACCATCAACAACTATCAACAATGAAACCAAGCATTGAATGTCTGTTAGCCCACCAACATCACATTTACAGTAATTACATCCACCATAATCATATATGAAATTACCAAAATTAGTGGAGTTACTTTCTTGAACTAAAAGTTCAAGAAATCATAATAAAAATATTAGTGTACAAGTGAAACCGATATATCGGTCCGTACATGATGATACACGCGTTTTTATCGTTTCTTCTTCGTATCGCCGATATTTTCAATATCGTAAAGTTATTCCCGATATCCAATAAAAACCTTTAATATCGGCCTGTACAACCGATATTGACTACCTTGAATTCCTCTAAATTCATACTTTTGACAAGAACAATGGACATCACATTCTTCTTCATTATATGTTACATAAAAAGTAATAATTTTATGAAAACTATGAACAAGAATACCGTCCTTAATATATATGTCTTATTTGATGTAGTAGGTCGAATGGGTAAGTGTTTTTTCAATCTTGGAGAAGTTACAATACATCATTGATACTAATTCAATTTGAAATTCTTGAAATTTAGAGTTAGTGTACCTTTTTTGTATTTTTTTCTCCATGGGTTAAGTAGTTACTATGGGAATAGTTTTTAGAGAGGACACAACAACCGCTTGCTTTTCCTTTTCCTCCTTCTTCCCCAATACAAAGTTGAATTGCTCCACAAAATGTTTAATTGTAGTTCTTGCATTTATATTCGAATCAAAATATGCATTTATTCCTTCACTTCTTTGAGTAGTCGACATCCCTGCCTAAAAAATGTTTTTAAGGTAACATGAGCCCAACGACTCCTTTCCTCAAACAAATCATTCAACCATTCGTTGCTCTCCAAGTCATATTCTACCAACATCCAGTACCACATCTGTTCAAACTCATATGAAGTTTGCGAATCATACACCACAACTTTCATGTCAAAAGTAATATCCAAATATATGTCATAAGCACCAAATTTTCCCGGAAGTTTCTTCATCACATGCCATAAACACCAACGGTGTTTAGCTTGAGGAAATACGATCTCTATGGCATTTTGCATCGCTTTTGCTTGGTCTGGTATTATTGCCTTTGGAGCTTTCCCTGACAAATAATCCAACCATGCGGAAAACAACCATACAAATGTATTTGTATTTTCACTTGAAACCAACCCACAACCAAGTAGAATTGTTTTTCCATGGTGATTAACACCAACAAACGGAGCAAATGGCATATCATATTTATTTACCAAATACGTCGTATCGAAGCTAACAACATCACCAAACTCTTTATAAGCCTCTCTACTCATACCATCAGCCCAGAAAATATTCCTCAAGTGGTTTTCATCGTCCAAATCAACTTGAAAATAAAACCCTGAATTTTCTTTACTCATCTTCCCAAAATATTTCAGAACTGCTGATGCATCTCCCTCACCAAGTCTTAGAACGTCTTACTTCAGCCACTGCATTTTGAAAGTCTTTTTCAGTGCATTCTACATCCTTGTACGAACCCCGTCCAATAACTGATTTGTTAAAGTTCTTGTCAATTGATACCCAAGCTCGATCGTGGATATCTATTTCTCTTTTTAAAGATCCACTGACTTTTCGGAAACACTTATAAAAACGAGCATCTTCTGGATGACAAACATGATTATGCTCAAGCTTTACCACTGAAATGATCCATTTTTTTTTATCATATTGACGTAATCCCGCTATAATATAAGCACCACATCCTGTTTTGATAGTCCCCCTTGGCTTAACAATATTCCGAGATTGCCTTTTATGGTTACCACCCTTTGCACAACCAAAAGACACACTTCTTGCTTGCCCATTGTCATCTTTCTTTCTTGATATTTTGTGCACAGGAAACCCTTTGCTTCCACCATACTCTCTGTAAAAGTTGAGTATTTCTTCATCATCATCAAAAATCATCCATTTCTCTGGTATTCTTATTTCTTTATCATGACCAACTGTTTCATCGTTTCCATTCACATTGTGGTCCCAATTCTCCGGGGAAAAAACGAACATAAAGATTATGATTCATGATTTTTTAAATAAAGGTGCAGTGGTCCCAAAATCAAAACCCATAATCGAATTTAGCATAAGAAAAGGGATAAAGAAAAAAAAAATTACATTAATCTTCTCTATTTATTCTTTTCAAAATTATTTAGTGCCCTAGTTTTAACTTATACCAAATTTACAAGAATTTTTTTTGTATAACATTCCTTCACAAATTAGTTTTACAGACACAAGATAGGATCAAACTATAAACAAATTCATTAGTAATCGTTATTAAAAACAATTAAGATTTAGATTGCTTTTAATCATGATCTACATATACTGACATACTGTTTAATGCATTATCAATAATTCAAAAGAATATAGAAGAGATATTTTCCTAATAAACTAGATGAAATTACTTACCTTTCTCACATGAATAGTCAACGGTGATTTCTTCCATTTTTACGGCTCCAGAAAAGATCTCGGGGATCTGTTTTTTTTTTAAGATCCAAACCTCATCCTTCTCTCCAACTACTGAAAACATAATTTAGATGAAAACTTTAATTAGTCGAGTAAGTAGGCGACCAATTAATTGGCCCGAGGAAAAGACGCCAAGTCGCTTCCGGTTTTAATATTTGTTTAATAAAAAAACATGCCACGTCATTAATCCACGTCCTTCCCTACATTTGGACTGGAATTTAGTTCTATAATTTCAAGGAGTTCACCAGAAGCATGGTATAAAGCTTTGGCCAATACATCAGCTGGGCTTCTTTAGCTCTCATATCTTCTGAAGGAGTTGGGTATTGTTCTACATCAACAATTTTCTCTCTATTGTGATAACAAGAGTGCTTCTAGTCTTGCCTGTAATCCTGTTTTTCATGCAAGGACTAAACATGTGGAGATAGATTATCATTTTATTAGAGATCCTGTTGTGTCCAAGTTTTTGGTGATTAAATTTTTTTCCTTCTCTACATCAACTTGCTGACATCTTCACAAAAGGACTGTCCTATGATCTTTTTACTTCTTTGGTTTCCAAGCTCGTGTTCTTTCGGCATATTGAGCTTGAGGGGGAGTATAAGAGTTGATCTTTGTGTCATGATGTCTGCCCTTATCTTTTTTACATGTGTGTACTTGTACTGCTGTGTATAACAGTTTAGTATGTAACCTGTGTTGTCTTTACACGTGTCTTGTACTCTCTTGTCAGTTCTATAAATATTCTGACAGAGTACTTTGTCATGAAACTTTGATTACTCATCAATACAACCTTTTGTATCTTTACTCTCATTATCTTATAAACTCATATCTATGAATAATTCGGGTTTTAGTGAGCAAGTATCGTTGCATGCAGTTCCTCGTGTATAATTTTCTTATGAATATGTCGACACTGAAATGAATTGAAATAAAGAGATGTTGGATTTGGCTGTACAAGTCTTTTTGGTCCATGTGATGGTGGCTGGAAATGCGAATCTCTGATCAGTAATTAATGGTAGAAACATGCTAATACTTCAGTTGAGGATGTAGCACACAAATGGATCAAGCGGACTAACCATGGAGTAGTGGAACAAAAGTCTCAAGAATATTGCCAAACTGCAATTTTGGTGGCACAAAAAATGAAGACTGAGTCTACCAGTTCCACTTTCATACGGCCCCCACAATCAGTGGATGAACATTTTCGATGTTATTCTTCGTATTGGTTTTAATGAGTCCGACGGTGCGCACCCGCTCTTAACTCGGGATGCGCATTCGCCACCATATACAGACAGACCTTCTGCAAGCATTAATACAAACTGCAACTTGATTGCAAACACAAACAAGTGGTAATTCAAAGGACCCTTTTGATTAAGACCATTTTTTTTGTTTCTTTCTTAGAACAGCAAATTGAGCCTCCCATATATTATCACCAAAAGCTTGATTTTTCAAATATAGGACTCAGATTCCAAGGTTGTCTTTTCAAAGACAATAATTCTAAGAAGAATTTTCATACATACAACCTGTCCTGTTCCTACTTCTTGCTAGTCGTCATCATCACCGCATACCTTTCCATGGAAATTCACTGTCCCGTTCTAACTTCTTCCACAACTTGGCTATTATGGTACCTTTCAGTTTGTTACGTGTAAAAGATGCCCTCAAGGTTATATTCTGATTTCTCTTCTACAGTTTGTGCATGTATACTACTGATTCCACTCAATCATCACCATATCACACTAATGGCATTGTACAATGCATTATTATCAAATTATCGTCTTCCGTCTTCAATCTTCTTCTTCATCCTACTAGGAACATTATTGAATCTTCCTAGTACAACAAATTCAATCTCCTTCACCTTTCCAAGTTCCCCAAACAATGATCCTAAAATACATGTCCAAGGCGATTCGTTTTTAGCTGATAACGCAATTCAACTTACCAAGAATGCAACCGGTGCCGGAAGTGTTGGCCGTGCAGCCTATTCAGAACCTATACAAATTTGGGATCCATCCACCGGAAGGGTTGCAGATTTCACTACACGCTTCTCCTTCATCATAGAAACTGTAAATGATACTGAACTTGGTGGTCACGGTGATGGCATCACTTTTTTTCTGGCCCCTTTCAGATCTAAGGTTTCTCCAATGTTTGGCGGTGGATTTCTTGGCCTAATGAGTTCAGGCGAAGCTGATCAAGAATCGGAAGAATATCAATTTGTTGCAGTTGAGCTGGACACTCATAAAAACGAGTGGGATCCATGTTCTTATCATGTTGGTGTCAACGTTAACTCGGTGGTATCAGTGGATGCTAAGGCATTTCAAAATGGTAGTATGAGGAATGGAAAACACGTTATTAATGCTCGGGTAACTTACAACTCGACTGCAAAAGCCTTGTCTGCTTCTCTGACTTATGCTGAAAATCCCGTTATCAATCGAAACTCTACTTTGTCTCATAAAATTGATCTAAGAAAGTACTTACCGGAGAAGGTTAGAGTTGGCTTCTCGGCTGCCAGTACTGGAAAGACTTTAGATAACCATAAAATCCTTTCCTGGCAATTCAATTCCACCTTCAGAAAAGGAAACGGTGTTAACAGTTTGGTGGTGGGTCTTATTGTTAGTTTGGATGCTTTCGGTTGCTCGGTTGGTTTTGCTATATTTATCTGGTGGAGCATAAAGAGGCGCCGCGCAAGGAACTCTGATCTTGATGCAGCAAACTCTGATTCATCCATGGATGATGCATTTGAGAAAGGAACAGGCCCGAAAAGGTTCTTATACAGCGAACTTGTTGATGCGACAAATAACTTCCACGAAGCAGGGAAACTTGGAGAGGGAGGATTTGGAGGCGTTTACAGAGGGTTCTTAAGCGGTTTAAACTTGAATATCGCTGTCAAGAGGATATCAAAAGGATCACAACAAGGAAGAAGAGAATACCAGTCAGAAGTCAGGATAATTAGTCAATTACGGCATAGAAATTTGGTTCAACTCATAGGTTGGAGCCACCAACGAAATGAATTGCTTCTTGTGTACGAATTCATGCCAAACCGCAGCCTCGATAAGCATCTTTTCCGAGGATTTCTAAATTGGGAAGTCAGGTACAAAATAGCTCTTGGTTTAGCTTCTGCGTTGCTATATCTACATGAATTATGGGAACAATGTGTACTTCACAGAGATATTAAAGCAAGTAATGTAATGCTGGATTCAGATTTTAATGCTAAACTCGGCGATTTCGGTTTGGCACGGCTGGTTGATCATCACTTGGGTTCTCAAACGACAGCCTTAGCCGGAACTTTGGGTTACTTAGCCCCAGAATGTATATACACAAGTAAATCAAGCAAAGAATCCGATGTTTATAGTTTCGGGATCGTTGCGCTGGAGATTGCCTGTGGTAGGAAGCCGGTTGAAGCAAACAAGGAAAACTTGGTAGATTGGGTTTGGGAACTCTATGCAAATGGTAAGATTGTTGAAGCTTCCGATGAAAGGCTAAATATGGATTTTGATAAACAACAAATGGAACGTTTGTTGATTTTAGGATTATGGTGTGCGCATCCGGATCCTACAACCAGACCTTCGATTAGGCAAGTGATGAATCTTCTTAACTGTGAATCCCCATCGGTGAATCTTCCAACAAAGCTGCCTTCTCCGGTATATAGTTATGCACCACGGTTGGATATGTGCAAGCTTGCATTTGCTTCAGCTTGTGGTGATTACTCGAGTTCTCTGACGAATGGTAGTCAATGTGAATGCAGTGAATGTTCGAAAGCTAATTTGTCTCAGACGTCGACAAAGCCTTCTGCTGGTTCTTCCCCATAAGAATCTCTCTACATTCTTGTTAAACCTGATGGATACACTTTGTGAACTCAGAGCTAGAATTTGGGTGTTTGGGCTTGAGCTGTACGAGATGAAATTTACATAAAATTTCAGTAAACGTAGTCTCCAATTTTTATCATTTATGACTACTGTGCGATGCACAAAATGTTGTATAAAATGGCAGAAAGATGAGAATCAAATGATTTATGGCTTAAGATTTTAAGATTTTTTATTTATTACATAGATGTTGCGGTAATTCACATATACATTGCACTCGACATACTTCATAACACAACCGAAAATACAATCTACTGATTGCGTAGTTATGCATGGAAATATTAAACTCAAGCCGTTCGTCTTGGATATGGTTATCATGACGAACCCAAATATATATCATAATAAGGAGAAAAACACTAAGGTGACCAAATTTGGAGTACAAAAACTCCACCCATATGTTGAGAGTTACAAGAACTCCATTTTCCCCAAAAGTGATACAAAAACCCCAATTTTTTTATAAAGTTTAAATTACATCATTCAAAAATTTAATAATTCCAAAATAACCCTCCCGTTGTTTTTCATTTTCTCAATAGATCGAGAGCCTTATCCTCTCTCTGTATCTCTCTCACGTCACCACAACACCTCCCCTTCCATTCTTCCTCTACCACCACCAAAACCCAAATCATCTCCCGATCCTTCACCAGCAACCTTTCTTTCTCTTCTTCCTCTACCACCACCAGCAGCAGCACCGCCCCTTCTCTTCTTCCCATACCACCACC
The DNA here is from genome assembly GCA_023529315.1 of Papaver bracteatum. Lineage (NCBI taxonomy): Eukaryota > Viridiplantae > Streptophyta > Magnoliopsida > Ranunculales > Papaveraceae > Papaver > Papaver bracteatum. The sequence goes on from JAJJWX010004855.1 coordinate 756,746, forward strand.
AGCTTCTCCCCTTCTCTTGATTTTTGTAGTTATGTAGAACCTAGGGTTTCAAATCGCTTGAAATAGAAGAAGAAAAGGGATATTGGATGACGATCTGCTTGAATCACAATATCCTAAGGTTAATTCACCAGACATGTCTATGATTTTTTGTGTTTTCATTTTTTTTTTCTTTCTAAAAATTGATTCGTGATTTGTTAGATAAGGGTTTTGATTCATTTTTGGATGTACGAGTTTATTATTGAATTCGGGTTCTCTTGTACTATGAAGTTGAATTGATTTTGATGAAATGAAATTTCATAGTTACTGTTCTAGGGTTTTGAATTAAATTTGTAGAAATGAAATGAAATGATTTTTATATGATTACGAACCCATATTCCCTAATTTGTTAATCCATGCTCTTGTTACTGGTTGGTTTCACTGAATCCAACTTCATTATCAGTAAAATTACCTTTACTTTTTTTTTTTTTACTTGCTAGTGTGTGTGACATTTGAGCAATTGATTTTTGTAGTAATAGTTGACTAGTAATTGGACTTTTGACTCACATTTGAGCTTTATCAATTCAATGTTTATGGTTTCTGGCAATTAGGTTTGTAGGAGATGTTCGCAAGAACAAAAACGCAACCAGAGTTGTCAATGCAACTCTTCAACATTTTGGGAGGATAGACATTCTTGTTAATGTTGTAGTTGGAAATTTTCTTGTGCCTGCTGAGGGTTTATCACCTAATGACTTCAAAGAAGGTTCACATTTTCTTTTATTTTTCTCTTTACTGTGTGTCTGGATGGTTGGACTCGTAGTTGATACATGGTAGCGACATGTTGTTTTTTTAATTTCAGTTGTTTGGAGGCCTTTATAGTTATCGGCAATTTGGTATCAAATTCATGTGTCTGCAGCTAAGGTTGGCAACAATGTAGTATTTCATTTTAATAAACTTCGATTGCATCTAATGTAGAAATGATTCAGGTGATGAAATTTCGTCTTTTTCTTTGAATAGGCAACTATTGATGCCATGGCAAGGTCATTGGCCTTGGAGTGGGGCACTGATTATGATATAAGAGTCAATGGGATTGCACCAGGACCCATTAATGACACTCCTCTCTTGAGTAAGCTTGATCCCCATGAAATGAAAAACATCCAATATGGAGCCCATACGCATCAGTTTATATCAGAAGAGAAGTAGGATATTACTATGGAAGCTCTTTACCTAGCTTCAGATGTAGGTAATTTGTAACCTCATCCTTGTTCCTTACGTCTAAATTACTTTTTTAATTATTGTTGTCCCACCGTTTTGGTTGAGCATGTGTTATTTGTTTTCCGGATCAGTAAAGCAGATGAAGATGGAGTTTATTCTCAAATATGCCCCATATTTTATTACCTAATACATACTTATCATTCTACTGTACCGGAGATGCATATTTTCCTATATGTTATTCACCAAGAGCAAAATTTTAATTCATCGCTAAATAGCCTATAAATAGTTTGATACTGTAGTCTTTTACTTATAGTGGTAACCGACTATTTGACGCTTCTCACTCCACCCACATATGTATCAATATGGAACTTACTGGCTAGCTAAATGGATATTATAACAATCATCATTAGATCAAGCCCCACCCTAGCTAAGACAGACTTTGGTAGTAAGCCAAAATCATGTGCGTATGCAACTATTAATACTCTTATTGTCATAAGCTCTAGCCTAGCTGCTTTCATTAGTTTCTTGTGTCTTGTTTCTTATAGTTAACTAAGGGAAAAAACTTGAGTACCTAACACTTTGTTTAGCTACATTTCATCCGTTGGTGTTTTCAAAGCTTTGCGAAATAATATTTGGGCATGTCATGTCAATCATGACATTCAATGATGTCTTTCTATCAATGGACATGTATAATACCTCTTGTAATTTTTCTTACAGTTGAACAGACATTTGCACGAATCCAATTATGGTTTCATCTTATTTATGATGAAACCAAAATTGGTTTCATCTAATTTTTGCTAATTTTTGTCGATGAAACCAGTTTTGGTTTCATTTAATATGTGATTTTTTTTTCTTCAAATTTTACGTCGACGAAACCAATTTTTGTTGGTGATACGGTAATTTATGTTGAAACGAGTTTTGGTTGGTTCTAATTTTGTTTCAATTTTTTTTATACTTTTTTTCGACAAAACCAATAAGATCTCTAATGTACCTGCAGCAAGTATGGGTGAGTCTGTTAAAATATCTGTTCAGCAAGAATTAGAAGTAGAGGTCAGAGAAAGCCATCATAGTTGTCAACCAGTTCTTCCACCTCCCTCTGAGCCTCCATGTCCGAAACCCATAAATAACTCAGCTTCAGTATCAGCTTCACAACCTGAAATACAGCTAGACAATGGCAGTCATGCCGAATTTCCAACTCATCCGCAACAACTAAAGTTGATTCCACGCCACCTTCTTACAATGATGCTTTGCAAGATACAATGCTTCAGCAACCTGTGGTTGTAAACGGTCGTGTATGTGGAAGTGTTGCACACCATCAACAAATTTTGGTTTCACGTTTCATATTTGTCGACAAAACCAAATTGTAGTTTATTGTTGGAACCAATTTTGGTTTCATCGTATTTTTTCATTTTGGTGATGAAACCAGTTTTGGTTTCATCATATTTTTTAATTTTTTTGATGAAACCAGTTTCATCATTTTTTTTGGTTTCATCAAATTTTAGCTATGGAGATGATGGTAGTGGTGGTTTGTGGTGCTACTGTGGTGGCGCTGGTGCCGTTCGAAGACAGAGGTGGTCGGTGTCAGTAGTGAAAGGTGTCGGCAGTGACGGTGGTGCTGGTGGTCGGCGGTGGTGGTGGGCGGCGACGGTGCTCGTGGTCGGTGGTGGTGGTGGGAGGTCGTGGTGCTTGTGGCGGTGCGGCAGGTGTTGGCGGTGGTGATGGTTTTAGTCGTTGGTGGTCGGCGGTGGTGGTGCTGGATGGTGGTGGAATGACGGTGGTGGAGGTTGTGGTGGTGGAATGGTGGCGGTGGCGCGGTGGTGGTGGAATGGCGGCGGCGGTGGTGGTGGCGGTCGGCGTGGTGGCGCGGTGGTGGTGGCGGTGGTGGAATGGCGGTGGTGGAGGTGGTGGTGGTGGTGGAATGGCGGCTGTGGTGGCGGTGGTGGTTGACGGAGGTGGTGGTGGATGATGGTGGTGTTGGTGCGGTTGTGGGGTAGAGGTGGTGGTGGTGGGGAGATGGTCATGGCGCGGTGGTGGTGGTCGACGACAGTTATGGTGCTGGTGGTCGGCGGCGGTCTGTAGTGGTGGTGGTTGACGGCGGTGGCGGTCAGTGGTTGTGGCACCGTGGTGGTGGTGGTGGTGTGTGTTATTGTTGTTGGCGGTGATAATTTAAATGTGGGGTTGATTTTTGTTTTAGTTGGGGTGATTTAAATTAAAGGGGTAATATAGACAGTTTATGTTAAACGGGGTTTTTGTGAACAATTTGTTTTGTTGGAGTTTTTGTGCATGGATGGTGACACCCTAGGAGTTATAACTCGCGGACTAAATATATATTGTGGTACATAACATAAACGAAAACCGCGCGCGCGCGCACACACATACTATGTGTTGCTTTTTAATGTTTAGTACATATAATACAATAATAGACAGTTCAGTTCAGCAAGTAAACATGCTTAGAGCAACCGTAGTGGTGCGAGTATAACCAAAAACCAAAGAGGAAAAGAAAGACCAAAATTTGGGTTTAGTCTGGTGTGTGACGCTATGGGTGGAAGACTAAATTTGGTGGAGCATACACTATACATTCGCCTGGTGTGGGGCGTGGATTATACGTTCGCCCGATGTGTGGGGAGATTCCAAAAAAGAAAAGAAAAAAAAATGGGGTGAAGGTATAAAGCCCGCCCCATATAAAGAGATTAAAAAACAAAGAATGGGGCGGAGGTATAAACCACGCCCCATACTAAAGAAGAAGAAGAAAATGAGCCGGAGGTATAAATCACGCCTGGTGTGGGGCGTGTACTTTATGTACTCCTAGTGTATACCCGCCTGGTGGTGGGGCGTGGACTATACCACCGCTCGACTATATTTGGGTTTAGTCTTTGGTCCAGACCAAATATAGTCTGGAATTTAGTCGATAGTCGGGGTTTAGTCGATAGTACGTCCCTCTACATCTCGTTCATTTACCAAATATTTGAGTTTAGTCGCCCACTGTGGTTGATCTTATAATCGCGGCTACGTCCCCAGCCACTAATTATTAGTGACCTTGATGCAGAGACTAGCTAGTGCATTATTTTCCCTCCATTATTTTTATCGTCGTCAATACGAGTAAAAAAACCCTACATAGATGGAGGAGGATCCCTGGGTTTCCCAGGATGGTTTGTCGGTTTTGGTTCCTCGGGATTGCCATGAGTACTAACAAAACCCTTCAAAGATGGAGGAGGTTCCCTGGGTTTCCCGGCATAGCCTGCCGGACCGGGTTCCTCGGGTTTTCCATGAGTACTAACAAAGCCCTTCATATATGAGGAGGATCCCTGGGTTTCCCTAGATATCCTGCTGGACCGGGTTTCTCGGGATTTCCATGAGTACTAACAATACCCTTCATAGATGGAGGAGGATCCCTAGGTTTTCCGGGATATCCTGCTGGACCGGGTTTCTCAGGCTTGCTATGAGTACTAACAAAACCCTTCATAGATGGAGGAGGATTCCTGGGTTTCCCAGGATAAACTGCCGGACCGGGTTTCTCGGGCTTGCCATGAGTACTAACAAAACCCTTCATAGATGGAGGAGATTCCCTGGGTTTCCCTTCCCTACGGGATGGCCTCTCGGCTCGGGTTCTTCGGCCTTGCCATGAGTACTAAAAAAACCCTTTATAAGCTTGCTGGCTGTGGCATGCTCTGCTAACAAGGCAATCACTATGATCACCATTACAAGTAAAGTCTTTCTCTCCATACTTTTATTTCCGACTTTTATGTATTTAAAAAGTACAACTCTTCTTCCCTTTTTTTTTTGTGCCGATGAAGTGTAAACGAGCTGCCAAATTTATAGGAACCAAAATAATATTAAAAAAATCAATAAGTGATAAAACTGTATTAAATACTACAGCGCATCCCCTATGAATGATAGTGCTTCAGTTTCAACTTGTAACCCAAAGCCATGGATTTATCAATCAAGGAACCAAGTTGTGCTTGATGGGTATTTAATAGTACAACTATGGATGAAAGTGCCTCAATCTCAACTTGTGATCCAAATGTATCATATTGAAGAATAAACCAAGATATTATGAATAAGATAGAAGGGATCAACTATGAGAGTTGATACAGTCAGAGTGGATCAACATGTGTTGTTGATACAATATGAAGAAAGCAGTATGGATCAACTATGAGAGTTGATCCAATATGGTCGAGTCAACTGATATGGTTTACATGAAGTGAATGGATCAACAAGAGTTGTTGATCCATGGTACGGTTTTTAGAAGTTTGCTTGTGTTGCAAGTATTACTTATTTTAAGAGTTTGCTTACGTGAGAATTGTCTAGAAGTTTCTTGTTTGAGTTTGATTAAGTTAGGAAAGTGTTTATTACTTGAGAGTCAAGTTTGTAAACATATAAATAGGCTGCTAAGCCGTGAGTTTTAATTACATCAATTAAGAGAAGTTTCTTTGAGTTTAGTTATGTGTTCTTTTTATTAAGTCTTTGATATCAGATTTTCTACAACTGGTATCAGAGCAATAATATCAGATGCTAGGGCTGTGGGTATGAGAAGTTAAGTTAAAGAAGATGACAAGTTTAAGTTCAATTTAAGTACCTGTGTTTGAAGGTAAAATCTTCGAGCACTGGAGGTTGCAGATGGAGAATATTTTCATATTCCAAGAAGTGTGGGATATTATGAAAGATGGTTATGCAGAATCAACAGAAGGAACTGCAGTTGAAGGAGCTACGCTAACTCTGTTAACTGATAACAGGAAGAAGAATTCTAAAGTTACATATATACTTCATCGAGGTATTCATGAATATCTCATGGATAGAGTTATCTATATTAAAGATGTGAAAAGAGCATGGGATGGTTTGATAAGTTATTACACATGTTCTGACAAAGTTAAGAAGGTTAGATTACAAACCTTGAAAAAAAATATGAACTACTACAGATGGAGACAACTGAAACAATTTCAGAGTTTTTCTCAAAAACACTGAATATTGTCAATGAGATGAAGGCCAATGGTGATACTGTAGAAGATTCAACTGTTGTAGAGAAGATTTTAAAAAGATTTCATGAGAAGTTTGAATCAAAGGTTACTGCTATAGAATAAAGCAACACAGTTATAACCATGACTCTTAATGAGTTGTTGGGTTCATTACAATCTTATGAACAAAGATTATTGGAGAAAACAGCAACTGCAAAACAAGTTGAAGAAGCACTTCAGAGTCAAGTTAGCTGGATAAGTAATCAAGGAAAATCTAATGCTAGGGGTTCTCAATGAGGATACAATAATGGAGGAAGATCAAATAATGGAAATTACAGGAAGCCATATGATAAATCAAAAATACAATGTTATAATTGTGGAGATTTTGGACATATTTCTACTGAGTGTTCAAAACCAAGAAAGACTGTTGCCAATAACTACAAAGAAAATTTCAAAGCTAAATTTGCTGAAAGTCAACAAGAAGTAGAAGCAGAAGAGCTAAAAGATGAAAACATGTTACTAGCTTGTCATACAGCTGAAAAAAAACCTCAACATAAGTGGTACTTGGATACAAGTTGCAGCAATCATATGTGTGGCAGAAAAGATTTAATTGAAAGCTTGGATGAGTCTGTAAGATCCACAGTGAAGTTTGGAAATAGTTCAACAATTACAGTTATGGGAAAATGAAGAATAAGAATTGTTCTTATGAATGGTTCTAAGGCATACATCATGGATGTATTTTATGTTCCTGGTTTGCATCAAAATTTGTTAAGCATGGTTCAATTGTCTGAAAGAGGATACTCTATGAATATTTACAGTGGTTTGTGCTTCATCAGATATAGAAGAAGAAGGTTGATAGAAAAAGTTCAGATGACAAAGAACATGTTATTTCCTTTGAATATTCAACATCAGAAGGAAACTTGTTACAGTACCAGTATGAATAATGATTCTTGGTTATGGCATAAAAGAATGGGACTTGTAAACTTTAACAGTTTGCAAACTTTAGCAAAGAAGGAAATGGTGTCAGGATTACCTTTCATTGAACTTCCAGAATCAATATATGAGAATTGCATCTTTGGCAAGCAGCACAAAGATCCATTCCCAGTCAACAAAGCTAGAAGAGCTGATCAACAATTAGAGATTGTTCATAGTGATATGTGTGGTCGTATTAAAGTAACTTCACATGGAGGTAATAATTATTTTATAACTTTCATTGATGATTTTAGTAGAAAAGCATGGGTTTATTTACTTAGACAAAAGAGTGATGCATTTCAAGCTTTTAGAAGTTTCAAAGCTTATGCTAAGAAACGGATTGACAAATCTGTGAAGATTTTGAGAACTGATAGAGGCAAAGAATATATTGTTGTTGACAAGTTTATGGAAGATCATGGAATTCAACATCAATTAACTACAAGATATACACCACAATATAATGGAGTTGCAGAAAGGAAGAATATAACCATAATGGAGATGGAAAGAACAAAAGATTTACCAAAAAGTTTTTGGGGTTATGCAGTTGACACAACAGTGTATTTACTCAACAGATGTCCTAAAAATAGTTTGAACAACATAAAACCAAACTGATTATCAATATAATCGTTTATTTCTTCCACGTATGCTCTCCTCTCTCTTGCTCGATCATGTAGCTTATGAAGAAGAATCTAAAGAACAAGGTTAGATTCAAGCCATGAATGAAGAACTGAAGTTAATTGAGAAGAATGACATATGGGAATTAACAGAACTTCCACCAGGAGAGAAACTCATTGGTGTTAAGTGGGTTTATAAAACAAAATATAAGGAAAATGGAGAAATAGAGAGAAAAAAGCAAGGTAAGGGATATAGACAAAGAAGATGAGTAGATTACTCAAAAGTCTTTGCAGCAGTTGCAAGACTTGACACAGTAAGAATGATAATTTCTTTAGCTGGACAAAAGCATTTGAAGATTTTTTAGATGGATGTGAAGTTAGCATTCTTGAATGGAGTTTTGGAAGAAGAAGTTTATGTAGAGCAACTAGTTGGCTACATTATGGAGGGGAAGGAAAATAAAGTATACAAGCTAAACAAAGCTTTGTATTGTTTGAAACAAGCACCAAGAGCATGGTATACAAGAATAGATTCTTATTTTCTCAAGAAAGGTTTTACAAGATGTCCACATGAGCATACTTTGTATTTGAAAGATAATGGTGTTGGCAATCATATCATAGTGTGTCTGTATGTGGATGATCTCATATTTACTGGAAATGGTACTGAGATGATCAATGAATTCAGGGAGGATATGGTGAAGGAGTTTGAGATGACAGATCTTGGTTTGATGTCATATTTTCTTGGTATTGAAGTTCAGCAAACTGAAAGAGGAATTTTTATTAATCAACAAAGGTATGTTGAAGGAATTTTGAAGCGTTTCAAGATGGATAATTTTAATCCAATTTTAACACCAGTAGAATAAAGATTGAAGTTGACAAAAGATGGATCAGGAAAGCTTGTGAATTCAACAGATTTTAAAGGTCTTGTTGGATGTTTAAGATATTTGACTGCTACAAGACCTGACATCATGTATGCAGTTGGTTTGGTTAGTAGATTCATGGAATCTCCTAAAAAATCACATTTACAAGCTGCAAAACGTATTCTGAAGTATGTAAAAGGAACAAAAATCATGGGAATACTTTATACTATCTCAGAAAATCCAAATATGGTTGGTTTCACTGATAGTGATTGGGCTGGAGATACAGAAGGAATAAAGAGTACACCAGACTATGGATTTCAGTTGGGAACTGGTTTTTCTCTTGGTCATCTAAGAAGCAACAAGTTGTTGCATTATCTACAACATAAGCTGAGTATATAGTTGCTAGCAAGTGTGCTACACAAGCTGTATGGTTAAGAATGATGCTGCAGTCTTTGTTTCAAGAACAGAAGACACCAACAACAATAGTTTGTGATAATAAGTCGACAATGTCACTAACTAAGAACCCTGTGTTTCATGGGAGAAGAAAACACATTGATATTAAGTATCATTACATTAGAGAGAGCTAGTCAGTAACAAGGAGGTTGTTGTGGAGTTTATTGAAAGTAAAGACCAAGTGGCTGACATTTTAACCAAGTCTTTGAAGTCTAACACTTTCATTTACTTTCATGGAAAATTGGGAATGATCTATAAGTTTTATTTTATAAATATACTTAATCAGGATCGTTGAACTTCATGATAATCACACGATAAAATATGCAAGAGTAGTTTATACGGAATACCTGGTATCGCTAATCCATTGTATCTTATCGATCATCTTTGGAGCAGCGATAATACCTTGTGGAGGTCATGGTTTCTCTCTCTTGACCTTAAGCGTAATGAGTTGTTAATTACTTGGATACAATAGTAATGGTTATTATTTCCCTTTCATAGGTAGAAAGAGGACCAAGTTCCTAGGGTTGTAGTTATATCGTTAGATCTCGACCGTCCATCAAAGAAGAGACATAAAGGAAATAATCCCATAAATGGTAACCGACATAGTTTAGCAATATTCTATAATTAACACAATTATTACATGGCCCAAAGGAATATTCTTATGTATATAAATATTCTTACATTCTCCCACTGGTCCATGTGATAATTATTTAACGGTTAATCGTAGAAAAACATAAGCGCGCATAATTGCTAAATAAAATTTAGTGGTTCAAGCATAATACCTTAACCAAGTAAATCACTTGTGTGAGTCATGGCGGTTGCACGTTGTCATGTTATCAACATGTTCCCTTCCATGCACCACAACACAAATAACTTACTTAACTAGGCCTTAAATTGGGATGTCATAATGGTCCAGTAATGTCTTTAAAAGAAAGACTATTTCTGTTAACATTCATCCATTCACATAAGTGTATACTAAACATGGATACAGAAATAATTTAGAACGACATTAATAAGAGCTCAATAAGTGTTCATAAATAAGCACATAAATTAGCTGAAGTCAATAATCAATTACTCCCACAGACCCAAGATTTTAATCTTTTCTTAAGAGGTCTTAAAAGGTAATTGTTCAATAAGTGCATCTCCGATGCAATTGTGCCTAAGTGATATATGAATAACTATTTTTTATGAATTGCTTAATTCACGCATATACTCAAGGTTCATGTGTTTTGTTCCCTTCGTATACATATTGTTCTTTAACGCTGCGAAGCTAAGACGATAAATTTCAGCAATGTAGAGATAAACCTTAAGTCTCTAAGTATCGCAATCATAAATATTCAAACTCAATTATGGGATTAGTATTAATAGATTCTTCCTTTATAGAATCCATACATCCACAAAAATTGAAGTCTGAAAACCCAATCAACTCTTGTTGGGTTTGCTAACTAATTATAAGACATAAGTTAAAATGGTATCTCAAAATTCTTGATAGCTTTCCTGTAATTTGTTCTTCGATTCTTTAGGCATTTAGTTAACATATCAACAACTTGTTAAAAGTTTCATATCAGAATTAATACTTAACGAAGATTAAATTTATATCTTCTATCCAACATGAAATAAAATCTGTTAAATATGTTATTATCTCAAAATTCCTTGAATATTCGATATATGCCTTATATGAGAGCTTTAGTAATCCATATGATATTACTAAGCTTCATTAATATCCTTATTTCAAAAAATACTGATATATGCATAAATTCAATATCACTACTCGTAGGTAGTATGTATTAACATACAAGACCAAGAGTATGAATTTCTCCCACTGATCTTGAGGTATATGCATAAATCTGTAATAATTTCATCCAATACTTAAAACATTTATAGTTTTGTTGAATTCCATATACCATTATGGGAGGCTTAAATTTCATACTTTGATTTTTAAAATTTGTAAAATTATCATTAATAAAGGCTATTTTCACATTTAATTAATGCAACTCTTAGGTCATACTGAGCTACTAATAATACTATGATAATTCTAAATAAGTCTTTCTTTAACACGAGAGAAAAACTTATTTATGATCAATGCATCATTTCAGAGCAAAATCTTTGGCAATAAGTCTTTCTTTATACCGTTTAAAATTGCTATTACAGTCGTATTAGGTCAGAAAGACCCACTTTCATACAACTGATTTGTATCTTTTAAGCAATTAAACAATATCCGATACTTGACTTTTAACCGATGATTTTTGCTCACATAGCATCAATCCATTAATCAAAATTATCACACATAATATTTGTGAACCGAACCGAGTCTTTGCCATTCCATATAAAAAATGTAATAAATTCTTGTAAGAAAATCACTGAAACAACATGAATAACTTTCTTTCAATCTCTGTTGAGACCTTCTTAATGCTGGTTCATGTTGTTATGAAAAAATTTCTTTATCGGCAGTAGTTATATTATGGAGTATTGGATCAGTAATTTGTGGTCTTTCATTATCTAACATTCCGATAATGAGAAGATTCACAATATCTGAAGAAATCTTAAATAAAGGGATCATCATCAAGACTTCTTGAATAGATATATCCACGTACTCCCACTGATTATGCCATCACTAATGAATTTATATTTTCGGTTTCAATAAATCTCATACTACAAATACAACATTAAAGAATACCATTTGGATTATTTAGGAAAACCGATGAGCCAATAATAGTTTTCAAATCCAATTTGCATTCTTGGGAATATAAGACCTTACCTCCAACTGAAAAACCATAACTTAAGGTGACTTAAACTAGGTTTCCATCCTTTATAGTTCAAAGTGTTTCTTTGAAACTGCTTTACTCGGAAATCTATTTAAATTACACAGTTGTAGATAAAACATACATTCACAGATGTGTGGCCGTTATGCATAACTCATCATGATTCTGACCATTTTCATAAAAGTATGATTTCTCCTTTTGCTATACACCATTATGCCAAGGATAATTTAGCCTTGTGTATTGAGAAACAATTCCAAACTTTTAGAGATACTATGTAAAAGATTTAGGATATTATCCTGTTTTGTCATACCTTTCACAATATTCACCACCTTTGTCAGACTTTATGATTTTCACTCTCTATAATTACCTCTCAATTTAAATAATGAATATTCGTTAAAATATCCATGGATTGAGATTCATAATGAAATTGGTAGATGTACTCAGTAACGCGAAAAATCAGCAGGTGATAAATAATTTAATCTTCCAAAAATTGGACCATTAAAAGTCTACAAAATAATTATAATCTACGATTAATAAGAACAAAGGCTGAAATTTATAATAGAGATAAATGACAATTAAGCTTACAATAGTTACATACCTTCAATAAGATTCTCCTGTGGGTAAAACCTTATCAAGGAAAAATGTGAGACATGAAAAAAAACATCAGTAGGTACTTTACCTTCTCATACAAACAACATTATGTTTGTATAATACCGCAACTAAAGTCGCCTGTGGGAGACTCTTGTCCTAACATGTATTAACAAACTCAAGTAATTATAATGTTCAACCTAATACAATATGAATTGTAGTCACCTGTGGGTGGATATTATTTCACATGTAAATGAAACATTTAGATAACCTTAATGCTTGTTTCAACTTGTGAACCAAAACTACTTGCAGCAACATTGTTCTTATCGTTAAATCAAACTAAGAGTACTCAAAAATTATACAACACTTACAAGAAGAAAGTTTAGTATCACTGTGGTGATAACTAAACAATCCAGCAAATATGTACAATTGCAAATATCACACTAACTTTTCTTGTCATATTGCATAGTCTCGCTCATGATATGGACATACTTGATCTGATCATAAATTTAATCGCTTATAAACAATAATGAGTAACCCTAAAACATCAATCACGAACATTTATTCAAAACACATGCTATACGTAAATTGAGAAAAAAATATCAACACCCTATAATTGAAAAATATCCAAACAAAATGAACTTTTTCTTAAACAAAAACCGAGCATGAAGCAAGTCTATAAATATAATTCAATAATGAAATTTCGTTGAAGAAAAATTCTTTGATGCATCGCTCATTTAAATATGATACAAGATTAAAGATCATGATAAATAACGGATATATGATGAATTAATATGAAAGGTGTTAAATACTCAATGATATCATTTTCACAAATATGGAGAAATCTATCAAAACTAAAACCTCAATTTCCATAGAGGATGCAATAAGTTTTGTCCATCATAATAAAAATATTCATGAAAATATCAAAAAAAAATAAAAATCGTAATAGGTTACTCAACTCGATAATGAGTTAATTTATGTAAAATTTCTTTTATGCACTTTTAAGAAATAACGTAAAATCATGTGCCGATTATTTAATTACCATAATGTATGATCATATATTGTACACTTCATTGTTATCTTAAACATGTGAACTCCAATTACCTGTGGGTAATTGTCGTTATAATACATTTAAGCAAAACGATATTATAAGCACTTGACATAATAACGATTATGACTGGAAAAATTATTTGACATCACTGTGGTGATAGCCAAACAACTCAAAAATAATGCCATAATAAATCCTAAACCTTGTCTTTAAGGCTTGGTGTATTTGTGCTTATAATAAAATTATTATTATTTCTAAGATAAAACACTCTAGTATTACTGTGGTGATAACTAAAGATTTATGACCTAAGAATCTTAAGCACAATAATTTTATATGTACAATTGAAATTATCATCAACATTGGGAGAAAAGTGAAACATAATGACACAAGACACCCTCAAGATTCAAATCAACTCATATCCATAATGTATGATCAACAATCATATCAGTCAGTGTTTTCTTAAATACATGAACTCCAATTTCCTGTGGGTAAATTCTGTTCTAATATATTTAAGAAAATCAATATTACAAGCATTTGAGGGGAAAAAATGTGATCATGGCCAAAAGTGATTTGACAACACTGTGGTGATAGCCAATCAATTAAAAATAATGCCATTATCACATGATGTCAATAACTGCAAAACCTACACTTTACGGTTTGCAAATTCATAATTATAATAACATTATGATTATACTGAAACATAACACTCTAGTATCACTATGGTGATAACTAAAGAGTCTCATAATAATTTTAAGCATAATCCCATAAAATTTAAAGAAAAACAATAATGTGAAAGAAACTATACCATAACGCACAAGCACACAAACCATATCATAATGCACACACAAATTTAATGGTGTCAAAAAATGGTTTTTATCATAAAATATATAATGAAACTCGATAAAAATCGTTTTAGTGTTTCGATAAAGCGGAAGCGTAAGTGGATTTACAATGCTGTCTCATTATTTTAATATTAACTAACATGCATGCATGCCCACAAGAAATATTGATTTTTCCAATTTTTAATGTCTTAATAACCATTCACGTGATGAAAATATCCTGTTTATCTTCATTCATGCCATAAAGATATAATGCCTAATAAATATTTTCTCATTTATATTATATCTCCAATTTACCTCCCTTTCACATACGCAAGTAGAATATATGGACTTTAATAGAACAATTATGCATGTTTATGACTACATGATGTCGACATTCTTCCATTTCATTTATCATCATTATTACGTTCATTATTACCTCATATGCTCATTATATCCCTTTATTAAAAAAATATTTTTACAATGATTTTTTTATTATTTACATGCCAAAAATAAATAAATAAATAAACTCATTAGGCAAGAAATGTTAATTTATTTTCATGCAATAAATTATATGACGTTTGTTGCCATGGATTTTACAGGGGTTTGAATGAATCTGAGAACGATGGAAGAAGATATGAAACGTGTTGGTCGAATTTCAAGACTCAGATAGAGATGGGGTGAGTTCGAATGAGTTGTTGTTGGATGGGTTTATGGATGGTTCTGCAACTGTTGCTGCTATAAAAATAGAGATGGTGGCCTGATCAGGGAGGTGTTGCTTTTGCAGGAAGTGGCTAAAATTATTATGAGAAGGAAGAGAGAGTGTTGGTGTTGGGTTATGAAGAATTGCAGTGGGTGTTGGTGGTGAAGCAATGGTGGCAATTACATGGTTGTGCCAGTACAGCTGCAGAAATGATGCTTCTGTGGAGGAGCAGTTGCAGTTGAATAAGGTGATAACTTGAGGTTATGGCATGTGCTTTAACTGAAATGATCAAGAAGCTGGTGATGCTGTGTGGCAGGAGTACATGGAGATCTTGGAAGTGCACGAGAAGATAATGGTTGCAGGCATGAATTGCAGCTGTTGATATGAATCGCAGGGGATAAGAAGGCATGAGAATGGTGGTGGTTGTGACTGACTGGTATGAGATGGAATTGGGGGCTTATAATGGTTTGCCAGAAGCTACATATGGGTTGAGTTGAACCAACAAGGGTGTCGAGTTGGATTGTGTGTCATTGCAAGTGATGGAGTTGTTGAGACAGAAGTTGTAGAAGCTGCAAATGGGAATGAAATTGCAGGTGCTTTCCAGATGGTGGATGGTTGTGCAATATTTGGATTACAACTGAGGCACAAATGAGAATTAGGTAGATTATGCTACTGTCGGATTTGGGGTTGCATCAGTGGTTTAATAAAGAGAGAATCGGAGTTGCAGTGGGTTGTGGCAGTGAGGCACTGTTGCTGTCTCAGGAAGAACAAGATGGATGCAGATGTGAATCATTGTAGGTATTGGTGCAAGTTGACTGAGATTTGGAGAAGCTATACAAGCTACAACATTGGAGATGCAGGGGAGCTGCAATGAAGTAGTTTTGATGGTGGTAGTGGCTAGTATGGTGCGTGAGCAGCAGAGTCTGAGTTAAAGATGTGGTATAAATTCAGGGAGATGAAGATTCAGAAGGAACAGAATGAAGCAGGGCCATCATGGTCGGGATGCAACACTGGCTTGTGCAAAATCACTATGGCCTGGCCACTCATCCCATTCAGCCAAATAAGACAGCTGATTTGGGTAGCTGACTCCTCTTTGCCTTGACTCCATTGACTAACGAAGACCGTTATCTTTACCGTTGACTTTGACGGTCAGTGACGGAATATTCCGTCGATGGAGAAGCATCTCAGTTAGCCGGCGATGACTCTTTCCGGCCAAAAACCCAGTTTTCCGGCGAGCGGATTTTGGGACAGAATTTTACACGGGTTTTCACACATGGTCTTGGTGAACCACTTGGAGACGTGTTTTGAGAAGACCTAATATTGGAAGGAGTATCCCTTATGGAAATGGAGAAACATATAAAAGAGAATAACCTAATCTTTAATCTTTTCTTCTACTTTTGTTCTAGGGTTTGTGAACATGATAGGGTTTCTCTTTCTTCTTGTTATGAACTCCATTAACATGAGTACTTAAGTTTATTTTTGGTTATGGAATAATTGGATTTCACATAATATGGGTTTTGATATGATAAATTAGTTTTGTCTCCATACTTTATCGTTTATGATTCACTATTTATATTGTTACATGAATTGAATGCTTGTTTGATCGAGTCGCGAATCGGTTGAGTTTGTGTTCATCTCTATTGCTAGATTAGGGTTTGTTATACGTAAAAGTGGTAGATTCCTGATTACAAATAGCATGAATATGGTTATAGCTTGTAGTGATGCATCCTTATAATCATATGTGAACCATAACCTTTGTTAAATTGAATTAGTGCGCTTTCCACGTTCAGTTTCTTTGATTGGCCTGATTTCATAGAACTTAATGAATCTAGGGAATTAAACTTGATTAGTGCTTTTACACTTTAGGTTGTTCTTTAAGATAGAACTCATTTTCGCATCTTTTAATGTGTTTGTTGATGACAAAAGGAGATTAGCGGAATATTCTTGCGATCAAGATATTCTAGGTCTTTTGATAAAAGTTGAGATTAAAATATCAATTCTAGTTATTGTGAAGAAACCATATTTGTGAATGAAGATGAATCCTTAACCAATATTCTCACTATCTTGATTTGCGTGTTACTTTTTATTGTTTTGCTTTTATTTTATTTTAGTATATAAAAATCAGAAAAATACCCGGTGTTTTATATAAGGAACCGAAAATATATTGACAACCAAGACCTCTCTGTGGGATCGATCCTTTCTTGCCCTTGCTATATTTATATTTTGAGTAGTAAGAAAGTGTAATTTATTTTTGACGCATACGACAGCGATTATCAACTGGTATGGTTGACATGAAGTGAATGGATCAACAAGAGTTGTTGATCCATGGTACGATTTTTAGAAGTTTTCTTGGGTTGCAAGTATTACATTGTTTTAAGAGTTTGCTTACGTGAGAATTGTCTAGAAGTTTCTTGTTATAGTTTGATTAAGTTAGGAAAGTGTTTATTACTTGAGAGTCAAGTTTGTAAACATATAAATAGGCTGCTAAGCCGTGTGTTTTAATTACATCAATTAAGAGAAGTTTCTTTGAGTTTAGTTCTGTGTTATTTTCATTAAGTCTTTGATATCATATTTTCTACATATCCAGATATCATTTAACAAGGTAGTTATATTTCCTATTCCCCGATCAACCACTTAGAAGTAGGTACAGATATAATGATCAAGGGCCTCTAAAATTGCAGGAAAACCATTTTGTGAAGTTGCAAGTATCGTGCTTGTCAGGACTCGCCTAAGATTGAACCCTTTGAACTAGCAATACCCATTGTAAAGGGAAGAGCTGGTATAAATCTCTCCGGAAATGAATACAAGGTATCATATTTTCTTGAAAAAGAAACAGAAAAGGGTGATTGCCTCTTCACCAAGTTACTAGCAATGTTAATGTTAAGACCCATGTTAGTAGCCATGTTAAGGGCAAGTTGTTTATACCCATTTAAAATGGTGCACATGCATGCAGTGGCGGAGACAGATTTTTTTTCTAAGGGGTTAAAATAATATATGGTAGACTAAATGCAACAAATAAGATAAAATAGAGGGTTTTTATACAGTTTTCGGGAATTTATGGGGGGCTAGAGCCAGGGTTAGTCAACCCTTGGCTCCGCCCCTGCATGCATGCCACACAAGCTACTCGCCCCAATACAACCCAAATAAGTTCTGGTTAATGCAATTTTGGATTGATCATTTCTTTCTATTCTTCTTCTTTTCTTGTTACATATCAAAACCATCGTTACAAAGAGTTGTAACAAATTGATGGATATAATAAACAAGTCGTATTATTGAAAAATTTGTAACGGAGATATTTATCCAACACTTTATTTCAACAAAATGAAAATACAGGTTAAGAAAAAAACACATTGATATGTAATATGCTAATATATAAAGTGTCTATGGATAAACTACTATGTGGCAGATAAGCTGGCGGCGGAGGCACGAAAATCTTCCATTTTTAACACTTGGAAGGAAGATTTTCCGGCTTTCTTAAATATGTTTATTAGTATAGATAAACTAGGTAATCAGGTATAACTGAAGTAGTACCTACCAAATTGTTGTCTAAATCTCAGAATAGGGCGTGTCCAGTTTTGATAACATGACAACAATTCTCTTTTGCTTCGTATTCTGTTTGCCTTTGTTAATGCATATCACTTATTCTCAAAAAAGAAAAAGTGTAGATAGATATATATTGTAGTCCTTATATCATAATATGCTATTTCTCTTTCTATCAGGGTCTCCGGGGAATGGAAATTCCTTATCATTTAAAGATTCTGGAAAAGATCGATTTTGAAGGTTTTTGAATATTTCCCAACCAATTCTGCGTATGAACTCCGATTGCATCCAAATAGGAACTACACCGTCCATGAAAGCCGACCACTTTCCCTTCAGTCATTGCCGAACTAAAAAACGAACCAGCTTCCACCCCGTATGGACCATACTTTCCCCTAGTGGTATAAAATGTAAGAGATTTAATCACTTCCACTGTTTCTTCTCCACCAACAGCGCCGTAGTAACCAGTAATACAAGTTAAGAGCTCGTCCGGGTAATGGAACTTGATCTACAAAGGAAACATATATATAAATGTAGTTTTGCAAAATTAAAATTAGTGAGAAATACAGTGAGTTATGATTTTACCTTGATCTTAGAGCATCCTCGGCCGCTACCCCCATGTCGTGCAGACCAAACAGTTCGCCCGTCCCTGTCATATTGGATCTGTATGGACAAAATGGCTTCAGTTCTTGTTAAATGAATCTGCTTAATTCCTGTATATGCACCATCGTCCCATGTTTTGCCTCCATCCCCTCCCCATGGACCAGGTCCATGAAGCACTGGTTCTTTGATACATTAGTCACACTAGAGACAAGGTCGACTTGGACACCATGCCGCAAAGTATCCGGGGATCATCTACTAGGTTTGCCTTATTTTTCTGCTTGGATCATATTTGATCTTTTACAAGCCATATGTCCAGGGTTTCCATGAAAGCCGACCACTTTCCCTTCAGGAGCTTCCAGCCTCCCCGTATGGACCATACTTTCCCCTAGTGGTATAAAATGTAAGAGATTTAATCTTACTTCACTGATATTTTTCTTCTCCACCAACAGCGCCGTAGTAACCAGTAATACAAGTTAAGAGCTCGTCATTTAGGAAGAATAGCGATCAGAACTTAAATAAAATTTTTGAAAAGAATAAAAAAAGAAGAAGAAGAACGGAGAGAAAGAGTTAGAAGGTATGGTTTCAAACAGAAAAAACATTTCGTTCGACCAAGAATCCGTCCCTGTCATATTGGATCTGTAAAATGTTTTGGATTCAAATTTTTTTTCGAGATTCTTCTCGAGGTGCACTTGGTGTTACAACGACATTTTTTCAAAGATGCTTCACGAGGTTTTTTTGCACACGGGTCGGACACCCAAAACCGAGAAGGCAAAGAATAAAATTCTTTATATGTTGTTGAAGGAAAGGCAATAATCCCTCCCCATGGACCAGGTCCATGAAGCACTGGTTCTTTGACGATAATAACCTAAGAATCATTGGGAAGTTAGTTCCAGATCAATTGTACTCTATCCGTTTCTAAAAATGAGTAACTTTTGCTTTTTCAATTTAACCCATTTTTAGGCTAAAATGAATAACTGAAAGTACTTCTTATCTGGAAACGGAGGTAGTAATAAATTTTCTAAAAACAACTTAAGCATGGGTGTTGATAACTAATACGAGCCCTTCCAACAAAAGAAGGAATGGAATTTTAGAGATTACTGGTCACCTCATTTTTAAACGGTTGCGGATTCTTGTCTATTATCTTGTGATGACTTGTGGGAGTGTTTGCGTTAAATAGAACATGACCATTACTCCCTTGAACAACACTGTAACCCTTTGTATGATCATGAGTACTACCAAAATCCGAAACAAAATTTTGGGACGTTAGTTGAGATGGCATAAGAGCTTCAGAGGGGCGTATACTTTGGTTTTCTTGATCTTCGAGAGGCTTCAAATACACTCCAATGGAAGTGAGATACCAGCTAGAATGGCCATGGAATCCAACCATCTTACACGCTCTACTGGTTGCCGGAAACGAAAATTGTGTTCCCACTTGACTACCAAAGGGTCCATATTTCATTCGATTGCTTTCAATAGTAAGTGACCGAATGAACACTGGACTCCAGTCATTAATACTACCATAATACCCACTGATTGACTTCATATATTCACCTGGAAAATCCAGTTTTATCTGCCATGCAAAGAAAACAGGATATATATTTATTAATTTAGTCTGGGTACGTACTGAATCAAACTCAGAAGACTTTACCTTGTCAGTTTTAAAACCACCACTTCCTCCATGTTTCTGAGACCAGAAGGAGTTCCCATTATTATCAAGGTATTCGAACCTGATGGAATCGATACCAGCTCCATGAACGATCACTAACTGCTTAACAGTTGTAAGAAATCCATCATCCCACGGGTCACCTTCTTGTTTAGTAGTAGTTGATGGCCATGGTCCGGCACAAATTGGTAAGTTGTCCTTGCTGCTGCTTTTGTTGCTAATAGTCTTATTTTTCTTATCATATCCCATCACATGATCAGTACGGCGAAAGCTATTCAACTGTTTACAAAACAAAAAAACATTCAGTAACAAAAATAATCATGCATGCACCACAATAACAAAATTTAGCATAAAACACAAAGCAAACACTACCATCTTGTATCCTATCGAAACAGAAATTTGGGATAACTCAACCACAGTTTAAGTATTCCTTGATCAGTCGAAGCTTGTTAGTATTTGGTAAATTGCATGAGAAGTATTCCTATATATATATTAGTAGCCAGGAACGTCCACACACATCACGAATCTCACTGGGAATCGCGATTTTTCGCTCCTCACTGAGATTCGTGATGGGAACGCGCTCCAAACACGAGAGAAACGCGCTTCCTTTGGATGAGAAACGTTTCAATACTATCCCAGAGGAAAATCGAGAAGAAGAAATGGGAAAAGAAAGCAGATAAAAGAAAAGGGAGAATAAATGGGAAAAGAAAAGGAAGAAGAAGAAGAAAGCAGAGAAAAAAGAAACGAGTAAAGAATGTAGGCATACAATAGTAGAAAACTAGCTTCAGAATGCTTCAAGAGAAGAAAAAATAAGTGAATGAATGAGTTATTGTAGGAAAATCAGTAGTATAATAATCTTTCTATAAAACCTAAGTTACGCTCCCGACACGCTCCTCGAATCTCATATTTTTAGTATTTGACGAATCTTCTTTCCGACCTCGTTCCCCTTCCTGGCTACTAAGATATATATATACACTGGTTAGGTGCAAATATGTTCAAGTTGTGCACATGCAAATATGTGCAAGGTTTTTTTTTTTTTTTTTTTGGAAAAAGCAAAATTCATTCAAAAATAAAGTGTTGAGAAAGCACTTAAAAGAAACAAACAAAACCAACATGATAAGTTACAGCAAAAGACACAAAAAGGAAGCACTTGACAGTTGATCAACCGGTGTTCTTAAAGATCCTGCAGTCGTTTATGAAGTCCGCAAATATGTGTAAGGAGGGTAATTTTAGAAAAAAGTTAAATCAAAACATGCACATGTTAATCGAAATTCACAAATACATTGCACTCGAAATAGTATATTAGGATCCCCGACTTTCCCTTTCCCTTTCCCTTTCCCAATGGGATGGCCTCTCGGTTCGGTTTCCTCGCCCGTGCTGGCTGTGGCATGCTCTGCTAACAAGGCAATCAGTAAGATCACCATTACAAGTAAAGCCTTTCTCTCCATACTTTCCTTTCCGAGTTTTATGTATTTAAAAGCTAGAACTTTTTTTTTTTGTGCCGATGAAGTCGCGAGCTGGCAAATTTATAGGAACCAAAATAATATAAAAAAATCAAGAAGTGATAACACTGTATTAAATAGTACACCGCATCCCCTATTGTACTTGATGGGTATTTAATAGTACAGCTATGGGTGAAAGAGCCTCAATCTCAACTTGTGATCCAAAGTCATCCAAGTATCATTTAACAAGGCAGTTATATACTTATATGTGCAATTCATCCATCAATTACTTAGAAGTTGGTGCAGTTATAATGATTTAACAAGGGGTAAATTTATTAAATACCCTTAGTTTTGACCCCCAATAAATATATCCTTATACAACAATATAAATACCCTTAATTAGAGCATTTCCAACGGAAGGTGCAAAAAATCCTACGTGACTTTTTAATTTAGTCCTTTTATTTATGAGGTCTAAACATAGAGTAAATATAGGACCTCATATTTAAAAAACCATCTCCAACAGTAGAGATTTTTTAAAGAAAAATAGTGTAAAATATGACGTGGAGGTGGAGCCGGAGGTGTAGATAACACTTTCTTGAACACCTTCATATTTAGTAATTGGTCCCTCCTAATTTATAAAACCCTACTATTGGAGATGGATTTATGACAAATGAGGGTGTAAAATCCTATGTGTCAATGAAAAAAAAATTCACTCTTGGAGATGCTCTTATCATTTAAATACCTTATTCATTAAAATATACATTACCTTAATACCCTCATTTACAATATTATTTTCCATTTAAAAATCTTATCCATTAAAAAATAGATTTTTCTATTATTTCATTTCATCACCACCAACAGCACCGCCGCCACCACCACTCCGCCGCCACCACCACTCCGCCGACACCACCGCCACCACCACCACCAATGTTGTTGCCGCCACCACCACCGCCGCCACTCCGCCACCACCACCACTGTTGTTGCCGCCACCACCACCGCCGCCGCCGCCGCCATTAATATTAGGCGTCAACAACTTAAAATATTTGTTGATCCAAAAAATCAAAAGTTCAAAAATATTTGTCAAATTTGGTTGTTGATACCATTTTTCTATTGTTGATACACAAACCTTGGTTGTTGATACCATTATTCTATTGTTGATACACAAACCTTGGTTGTTGACTCCCTAAACTAAGGTCGATTTCTATTGTTGATACACAAACATTTATTGTTGACTCCTAACACTAAGATCAATTTCTATTTTTGATACACAAATATTGGTTGTTGATTCTAGTTTTCTATTGTTGATACACAAATATTGGTTGTTGATACCATTTTTCTATTGTTGATACAGATACACTAGTTGTTGACTCCCTAAACTAAGGTCAATTTCTATTGTTGATACACAAATATTGGTTGTTGATACCATTTTTCTATTGTTGATACACAAACCTTGGTTGTTGACTCCCTAAACTAAGGTCGATTTCTATTGTTGATACACAAACATTTGTTGTTGACTCCTAACACTAAGATCAAATTCTATTGTTGATACACAAATATTGGTTGTTGATACCATTTTTCTATTGTTGATACACAAACCTTGGTTGTTGATACCATTTTTCTATTGTTGATACACAAACCTTGGTTGTTGACTCCCTAAACTAAGGTCGATTTCTATTGTTGATACACAAACATTTGTTGTTGACTCCTAACACTAAGATCAATTTCTATTTTTGATACACAAATATTGGTTGTTGATTCCAGTTTTCTATTGTTGATATACAAATATTGGTTTTTGATACCATTTTTCTATTGTTGATACAGATACACTAGTTGTTGACTCCCTAAACTAAGGTCAATTTCTATTGTTGATACACAAATATTGGTTGTTGATACCATTTTTCTATTGTTGATACACAAACCTTGGTTGTTGACTCCCTAAACTAAGGTCGATTTCTATTGTTGATACACAAACATTTGTTGTTGACTCCTAACACTAAGATCAAATTCTATTGTTGATACACAAATATTGGTTGTTGATACCATTTTTCTATTGTTGATACACAAACCTTGGTTGTTGATACCATTTTTCTATTGTTGATACAGAAACATTGGTTGTTGACTCCCTAAACTAAGGTCCATTTCTATTGTTGATACACAAATATTTGTCAAGGGGGAAGACTGCACATTGTACATACATTGCTTTGGATATGTCAATAGCGTCTTCTAATTTTGTCAGGCGATTGTAAACATACTTGAATCAACAGCATTTTCACAACATTAGCCAAGGTAGATCCAGAGGAGAGTAATTGATATAGCATCATATTCATTTGCAAAATTTGCATTTGATTAACATCATATAGGCAAAGACTAACAAACACAAATAAATCACGTGTGAGTGAAAATGGCTTGAACTAAGCAAATACAACAGCATCAAACAATAGGTATGTTATAACTAAGAGATAAGCCACTAACCTAATACACTTGGAGATTTATCTGATTGGTTTAGTTCTTACAATTTCCAATATGTTACATTTAACCACTTTGATGACCACTTTTTTCTGCTAATTGTTTTCCTTAGAAATAGATAGGTGCTAATTGTTTTCCTTATAAATTTGTAGATAGCCATTGATCACAATAACTAGAAGGATTGTATGGATTGGGGGAAAAGGAAAGGAAATACCTTCTTGAGCTTCAAAATTTCCTTAAAAGCGGCAGCATTCAATAAGTCTTGAATGCGGAGATCATCCGACATTTTAGCGTAGAAATCATTCTTCAACTTGTCAATGCATTTATGAGCCTAGTTGAATAATTTTGCACTTTGGTACCACGGGAGTGTTCTCACAGAATGAAAATAAGGCGTTTTCGAAGTCCAGCAAAGTCTAATAAGGCATGACCAACAGTTCAGGTTAGGAATAAATTATTACACATGTATCTACTATACACATCATGTTTGGAATATATCATTACACGTGTATCCACTACACATGCCATGTTATGCACACAAGAAGCACTGATGCAGAACCAAGCAGATCTAGTCCATCAAATATCATGAAAATCATCAGTAAAAGTTTCTTTTTAACTAAAACTATCGGAGTATCCAAAGATACAGTTTGCGTTATTGTAAGGAATGCCATAGCTTTTATTCTACTGAAGAAACCATGAAGAAAGTTTCATTCGTTGGGAACAACCAAAAAATAAATATCAGATCTACTGAATGCATCAGATACATGCCATTTTTCTCCATAAATTTATCTAAATACACAATGCTAATGCACATCAACTTATCCATACAATGTAGAAGACATACATAACATGTAGACATTATAATTAAAAAAAAAGAGTGCCCAAAACTTCCATCCCACCAGATAATAGAAAAATTAGACTGGTTAAGAAGGTTACTTTTTATCTAATTTGGGGTTCAAACTTGGCCGCATCCAGGTCTTTACATTTAACCACTTTGATGACCACTTTTTTCTGCTAAATGTTAATTCTCACCATTTAAAGCAAGTTCATCAGAGAAACAAACAGAAACAAACCTTTGTACATTTTCATGGAAATTTGCCATTGTTTTCTGAAAAGAAAGTAGCTATGAGAGTATATGACATTGTAACAACTACCTCTTGTGCTTGCCCACTGTTTTTCTCCTACCAGACAGTCAAGTTTCTTCCAGCAAATTCCCCTGATTAACAAGAAAATCACTAGATCTCTAGCACCTACAACTCTGGTTCACCGATATCGGGAAAAAAATTACAAAAACACTGTGAACAAAATTTTTTTACCTGACAATTTTGGCATCAACAGGTTGAGGCCTTTTGTGACACAACTGCTGTTAGTGGTGGTGGCCCATGAAATAGACTTGGTTGTACACAAAATCAGAGTTTTTGCTGGCTAAGAAAACCAAAAAATCAAACATCACTATCATATCATATCAACTTCAAATTCTTCTCCTCCATTAATCATCTCCAGCACGACCATCTACTTCGAGAATATCTTAAACCCTTCTTTGATTTCATCTGTTTCTGTCAATTTGAGAACATCAACTCCATCGATCTCAACAACTTCATCAATTACAATGACAAGATCTCTTTCTCGTCTCAATGAAACCCAAAATCATCTCAATCCTCAAATCCTGCAAATACCCATCCTTCCTGTTCATTTGAGAATATTAACATCATTCCGTGCCAATCTCAGAATCAAATCAAACCCGACTTCGAATCAACAGTACCCATGACTCAACACCTTATACATCTATGAATTATTTCAATTAAAGCACAAATCCAACTATTATCAATTAACATCGACACTTTATCATCTCAAGCCCTAGGTTCTGAGATTCTAAAATTCGTCGATTTGTGTTTCTGGGAACGAATATCGTGTATTTGTGGTTTTCCATGAAATAGATAAGTGGTAATGATAATGATGGTGATGGCGGTGTCACTGGTGTTGGTTCGTGATGACGACGGAGATGGTGGTGGTAGCGATGGATACGGCGGTGAAGGAGTTCGATCTGTTTTCTCTCTGAATAGAAATGGTGATGGAGAAGTTAATGAAGATGAACCGAAGATTAGAGGAGGAAGGGTAAATATGAAATCTCAGAAAAATGTTAATGGACCCCTGATGGGCTTTGGGTGGAGAGGGGTATTTTTATTATAGGATAAGGGTAATTGTGTAGCCCGTCAGAATTGAGGGAAATTATATAATCCTCACTTTAACAAGGGCCTCTAAAATTGCAGGAAGATAATTTTGTGAAGTTGCAAGTATTGTGCTGGTGTAAATCACTCTGGAACCAGCATTAATCAACCGAGTTAATACTAATTAATCAGATGTAAATTAGTGTCAAGTGGACAAACTTAAATTTTATTTCAGATGCATTAGTTTTGCTTAAACAATTCAGTTTTTGGTCTTGTATTTACTCTCATAGAGACACCAATAATGTAGATGATGTGATCAGCAAGTATGTTAGGACTTCACCAATAGGTCAAGAATGGGATCTAAATCTTCCACTATGGTTGAGAAATGCCATTTAAATGGATCCGAACAACTTGTAAAGTCCTTTTTATTAATGAATTTCCTTTCCTATAAATATATAAAAATTAGCGTTAAGTAAATTAAATAGTACGATAAAATTCATTTTACTTCAAAATGTCTTTTTTTTTCCTTGTGTTATCATAGACCTCAAGTAAAATGCCTAGGCCTCAAATTAAGGAGGTTACACACCCGTTTATACACAAAATGCCTAACCACTGGACCAAGCAATTTTCGTTGTCATATGTTGTTGATAATTTATGTACACATCATATTTATGTTGGAAAAACTGGGTTGCAATAGAAGATGAAATAACAGAGGAAGAGATTGTTGTACTCCAAAATTTCAAGGCTCATAAGATTTCTTTTAGAAAATTATTTCTACCCTCCCAATAAATTGGCGATTACAACAGGTATGTGAAATAATGCCTTCAGGATACAATGAAAGCCCTACAACAGAAACTGAATTCAAGGTTTGTACCCCTTGATCCAATCAAGAACACATGTAAACAAAAAATTTGATGATGCTTTAGAAAGAGAGAGAACAGAAAAGGTTTTTTCGATATGTTTGAAACGAGTTTTGGGAGATGCTATTTATAGAGGTTTTCGCATCTGTTGGGAATAGACATCTTTTCACCAATAGGTTTCTCTTCACGAAACGATGAGTCTCTTCATCATCAGACATCAATGGCGTCTGTTAGATTCGAAGATTCTGGATATGTTTGTAACTGTCGAAACAGTTACGTACCACCAAAAAAAAACAATTTATCTTTTAAAACTAGAAATATATGACATGAATTTATAATATACGCGATCCGAATTTTCCATGCCGAATTAGTATGTGTAAAATAACATACGAATTTATATCGTTCCGAATTATCCCCAAATCACGAACCATTGGATTTTTGACCAAATTTAAGTTTTATAAATCCGAACAATACTCATATGTATGCTGTTTTGTACGTTTGTCGAATTTCGAACTGCTAACTAGGCACCTGATTCACAATGTTGGAATAGAAGCAAAGTGATGTTATCATTTTTGTTAGTGTATGTACCTTTGGAAATGTGAGATTTCAGTAGGTCATGGCCATGGATTCATCTCAGATGATATCTCAGCAGGTAAATAAAAAATAGAATAACGGAACTGGCTATAATGAAGTAGTAAAATAAATTCATACAAAATTTACGTCTAGGTGTTCTTAAGAGTCCAAATTGGACAGACACCTGCTTGGTCTGTGGAGTATGGACCTCTTGTACATTAGTATTTTTATGATTTTCCATTTTTTTCGATAATTTTCAAAGTATGCTACCTCCGTTTAGAGACATACTATCACTTTTTCGTATTAATTTAAAAATAGACCAAATTGAAAAATGATAGTTGTAGGGGCAAAATATCGCACAATGGTAAAAGCTTGCGAGAATGTAGCAAAGCTTGCGAGAATGTAGTAGAGCCTGCGAAATTGTAGTGAGAGCCTGAGAAAACGTAGCACAAGATCTGAAAATAGAGGAATATGAATTGTACTCCACTATATATGAGCTGTCATCCACTATGTAAAATATAAAGGGAAAGTCAAAGAGAGAGAAGACAAGTTTTAGAATTTGTATTATTATTATTTCCCTCTTCTTCCTCTACCAACCTATAGCTCCAAATACTCATTAATGGAGATTCTAAATGTAACACTTATGTAATTACAATAATAATAGTGAAGAACCATGGATGTATATCACATTGATCGAACTATGTAAAAAATCCTTGTGTCCATTTTGTAATTTTAGCACTTTAATCTTCTTTTTCATATCAAATAAGTTTAGATCTAGAAATTATTATCATGATATCATAAGGGGTGTGTTGTGGGATTTCCTGCAACTACATTTCTGGCGCTAGAAACAAGGAACCTACTACTTGTTATATTGAAGAAAATAAAAAGAAGTTTTCAAATGTTAGAGATGGATTCAATTGGATCTACGAATTCTGAGGGCAAACAAGGAAGTTCATGAGGACAATACACATTCAGGAGCCAAGTAGCAACAATCTACAAGATGCCGACGCAGGAACAGATTCAGGGAAGAAATCAATTACAAGAAAATAAGGCAGAGCTACACAAAGAATCTGTTTTAAATGGATAAATCCTTTCGTATCTCTTTCATTTTTACTCTTAAATATTTAGATCTGGTGATTTAAAACAAAATTTTCGAAAAGATTTTCACAAAAGTCCTAATCTGTCCTTCATAAAATTTTAGTTTTCTCTTGAAAACCTGATTCAAAGTGAGTTTTGATTGCAGATTTATAACCTACAAAACATTTTTTACAAACCCATGTGACCGATTCCGAAAATATCGATTATCAAAACTTTTCAGCTGATTTGGGAATTTTCTCATGAACAAAACCAAATAAATTTTCAATGATAGCTTTCATTCTTCACGCGACAAGGTTTAGCACAAGCGTTTCTAGATTGTTTACTGTATTGAATTGTTGATTGCAGTGAAAAAGAGATCGAATCACTTCCAATGGAGATTATCAAATCAATAGAAATTCATTGGACCCAAATCCCTTGTATAACAGGTGCAGGCAAAGGAGCTTTACGAAATTCCCACATTTTGCGAAATTTCTACATCCCAGGCGAAGAAATGTCATTCCAGTGAAGAAAAGTACCTGCACTAATCCAACCAAAGCCAATACCAAGCTTAACAATTAACTCACAGTACCTTATTTTGCTAATAAACTTCAAATACGCACAAAGCAAGTGAATTTCAAAGACTTCAAAAATGCACAAAGCAAGTGAACTCCAAAGACGCAGCCGCAAGGGAAAATAAAACACAAAGATGCAGGGCAAAAGCTACTTAATTTTGGGAGAAAGTAGAAGGAACAAAGAAGTGCAGACGAAATAAACTCAGAGGAAAATCTAGGAGCCATTGAGAACTTTTGGTACTGATACCAATTTTTTATTATCGATGCTCACAGGGGCAGCAAGATTTCGTAGCAACTCATCATGGGAAAATGGTATGGTTGAAAATTAACTAAACAGGGGCTTCTAATGGAAAAAGTAAAAGCTCAAGGACGAGAAGTAGAACAAAAGCAATAATATCACACAAAATCATGAAGTCAAAATCTCGCCAAGCAAATACAGATACAATCTTTTAGAGAGTTGACGAAGTTTAAAAGGCACACATCCCAGCAAAGCATACCCATATGTTTAAGTCTCTAGCATCATCAACAAAGAAATATGAAAGCCTCCTATACAACTACAAACAACGATCTATAGCAGACATCAGCCAATAACAGCGGAAGCAAAGATTACTCATCACCAAGTTGTAAAAGAACCAAGTTAAAGTACAACGAACCAACTCAAGATTTTCAGTGAAGAAAAAATGCAGTGACCAAGTTAATTTCATCAATATCTTATCTCGCTGGAAAGACCAATGAAGAAGAGATTTTATGAAACTTGCTTCATCACCAAACTCTAGCGAAGATTCCAGTAACTTGAGAAAAGCAAACAAGCAATTTTCAATCAGAATTGTAAACCAGTCATCTCAAGTACTTCAGCACAGCAGACTTAGTACCATGGAGAAGGAATTAAGAAGATATAGAAATAAAGCCGCCTACTTAGTCACTAACTGCCACGAAGAAATAGTGATGGCTTTGGAAAACTAAAAGAAGAGATACTTTGTGAAGGAGGAATACTACAATAGATAAGTAAGAAGATTCTACCAAGTTTACTTCGTAAAAACTTCAACAACAAATCGTTTCGGAGAAAGGATCGTCTAATAAGCATTTTGAGAAGTAAATTAGCTAGATTGAAATGACTCGTAGCAAGTCATCTTTTAGGAAAGTTAGTGAAGAAACAATCAGCAAAGAAAGGCAGTAACATCACCAGCGAAGTAATAAGAGAAATATAGTTAGCAGTTATCTTTGGATGATACCACTTGCGAAGGTGAAATATTACTTCGTCAAATCCATCGAAGCAAAGGGAGTAGATTCTACGTAGAGTATACACTAAAAGAGAATTTCGTCAAAGCCCAGTTCGTCCAAGCCCGCTAAAGCTCACCCAACAGTAAACAAGCCATTGATGCTTAAGTTCGCACAGTAGCTGTGTAGTTGCGAATTTCTAGTACAATTAGTTGGTCAGAGGCATGAATTTGGTCTTTCAATATTTCGCAAGGTCTTTGATTCTTTCGCAAAGAAGAGAGTTGATGATTATTTCGCACAGATATTTCGCAAGAGAGGATTAGCACAGTTGGTATGATGGGAGAATATGCAATAGGCAAGTAAGTACCACTTACTTGAACATTTTATTTTACTTACAACAAATAAAAGATTTTTGATTTGATTTACAAAAGCGATCCAATCGCACGATTACAAAAAAAAAACTACTCGCAACTAATTTTTGATGCTAACGATGCGTGTAGGTGATTTCCTTTTCATAGGTTAAGTGTGGTAGTTCAAAAAAAAATCTGAATTTGGAAATTAAATGAAAGTAAAATCAATTTACGGCTAGAAAAAATCTGGTATAGATCAATTTACTTTTACGAAAAATAAAAGATTTTTTATTTGGTTTACAAAACGCGATACAATCGCAGAATTACAATGTATTAGAATTTATCTTGAATATTCGCGTTTATTCAAACGATATGATATTTAACATGAAAGAACACTACACCAAATTCAACCTAGATTAGCAACAAAGCTAGAGTTGTTGCTAATTCGCAACTAAAAAAAACAGTTGCCAAATTTTAGCAACAGTTATTTTCAGTTGTGAAACTCGCAACTGCCCCTTTTCTGTTGCGATTATCAACAACCGAGAGTATAAGCATGCGATTCACATGCATATCAGGTAACACTTTTGACCTTTTTTTCACCCGTATTCTGGAACGAATTCTGATCTTGTTTTTATTTCACCCCTTTGACCCGTTGACTTATTGACTTTATAGAAGCGGGATTTATTCTACCAAAAATCTAGTATTTCATTTATATCCACAAATTATTCTCTCTCTCTTATCTCTTCATTTACATCTTCAACCAGATTTGAAGAAACAGCTTCGCGGCCATTAAAACTCTTATGCTAAACAGCTTCGTTGCCATTAGACTCTTCTGCTATTAAACTCTATTGTCATGAAAACTTGATCAGGTACAGTTGTGGTTTTGTAATTCAATTAAGTTCAATAAACTCTATTGTTAGATCGATTGTTACGTAGGTTTTTCTTTTTAATGACTTTCACTTATATTACTGCAGGTAGAAGAACCACTTTGAGAGCTCATGCTAACCGTAATTAACCTAGGTATGGTTTCATCTTTTTATTATAGTTTTATGTTTTGGGTTTAATTTTAGGTCAATAAGTTGTATCTGAGATTTTGGTGTTTATTTATTTCGATTTTTATGGTTTGGGTGTTTCTTATTATTTATTTTGAATGGTTTTTGGGTCGACTTGATTTTGATTTGGGTGTAACCTAGAACTTAAACCTAAAAACTTAGATTCTGTGCAATAAGTTTGATTTTTTTGCTTAGTTCTGTCAAAATTACAAATTGTTAGCAGTTTAATGAGTTTTAGTTGTGTGAAACTTGTAAATGTTGACATTGAGCACTCAAACTTTAGGCTCTGTTTGCATCAATCAGGATTATTTTCAGTTCTCTTTGTTAGTTTAATCTTAATTAAATTTAAGGAGATGAAACAGTCCTTTGCTCAGACAAAGTGTTTCCTTCACACTAAATAACTCTTTAGTTACATAGTGATATAATGTATCCTTAAGAGATTTAGGGTTGTTTAGATCGTAGAGATTTTCCATTTTTATCCATAGTGGAAAATATATGCTTGTCCTTGTAACTGTTAGTTTCCTGAAACCTACTGGTTGCATACTTACTAAACTCAACTATGTTACCATAACTAGTATCATAATTTTATTGCAGTGTTCTGTGTTCTACCCCCATTTCTGTTTTTTTTTCTTCAGTATCAGTTCTGAGAGGTATATAACTTATAAGAATGACTTACTAATGAAGAATGTTCTTTTTGGGTTGATGTTCTTATAGGAAGGTGCATTTTCTCAACTCAAGGTATGGCAGAGCGCATCAATTGCAGTTGTGTTCTTCTTATATCTACACATCACCTTGCAGTCAATGATAATTATTATGATAGCTGCTCTTCTCCTCTCGGTGGGTTGTTTTCTCTTTCTCACTCTGCATTTAGAGAAAGATTTTTCATCATATCTGTCTCTGTCTTAGCATCTTGATGCCATAATGATTCAATTCCAAAAAAGTGTGTTGTCATGTGCGTCACCAAGAAAGAGTCTCTTTAGGATTTTATCCTTTGAGATTCAAGTGGTTGTGTTGCAGTTGATGCTTTAGTTGATCTCTTATAGTAAAAGGATCTTACTTGAAGTATCATGTTCTATGAAATCAAATAACTACTTTTGTTCTTTATGAGCTGAACACATTTCCTTCTTGTGAATTTCCTGTACTTTTATTATGACTATTATCTAAATGAACCATTAATTATTTATGGTGTTTCTCTGCATGTGGTATATATATCATGCATGAAGTGTAATAATATATCGTGTTCAGCGCCACAGATGATGTTTATGTTAGGAAACTCCTATTCTAATACTGGAGGTCCACTATCTCAGAGCCAAGTACAAGGAGACAACAACTCGTTAAGTTAATGTTAGGTGATATAACTCCAACCGATAGTTCTCATTTTGATCTAAATGACTTCCCCCGGTTGAAATGCCGCCCTAATTCTGCTGGAGGTCCTCAAGGGCATTTAGGTATTCAACAAATTTCTTTGTTATTTGATATTATCTGTATGTTCTTGAACTTGCAACAAAACATCAATTAGTCTTGCATTTCAGGCTCACTATGCAAGCAAGGGCCTGTGTTTACTTGTATTAGATTGGATTTTTCTATGTTAGAATTGGATTTTTCTGTGAGGGAGGTATAATTAGTTTACTTTCCCACAGTTTAGCTAGATTTCAGGAAAAAAAAGATTGATGATCTGTTTATATTTATATGTATATTTCTTTTATCTTTGCCGTAGAATACAAGAATTTTTCTGCTGCTTTGCATGTTCGATGAAGTAATTTTAACTTTCTAAGATCATCATGTAGGGTAATTTTCTACATATTATGTATTATGGTTGTTTCTTAATTCATATGAAGGTAATATTCACTTATTTTATGTGTATTTTGTTTCTTTTGTTGCAGCTACTTCATGACATGTGCTAGTGTTGTCTGTTTGGGAGTTTTTCTTCCACAAATTGCTGCTCTTAAATGTAAAAAATATTATTCCTCTTCATGGGAAATAAATCAAGTTGGTAAATTATAATTGTTTGTACCCAAAATAATTTTTGGGCACGAAACACAATGAATAAGTAATTTTGCTGTGTGTTTAGGGTTTGGAGATAAATTGAAAGGAAAGGAAGCAGACACGAGTTTAACGTGGTTCGGCATGGTTTTCCTACGTTCACGGGAGAATCCCCTTGGGGAATGATTTTATTGACATTTGTGTTACATTGCTATTTTTTACTCTCTCTTGGCTACCCCCCTTATCCCTGATTTCTGCTCTCCCTATTTATACAATTCAATATCTAATTTCAACATAAACATAAATTGCATTAACTGCCCCATTCATGCCTCCATATTCAATTTTGTATGTAACAGCTGGGATTAATTCGCATGTGGCTAGCATGTCAGTATTGCATGGATGAAACTATTTGGATTTCATTGTCGAAAACATTTGAAATTCAATGGATGAAACTGCCGGAATTAATGATGCATGCCTTCATGGTGATTTATGTATGAAACTGTTGGATTCAATGTTGCATGCCTCCATGATGATTTATGTATGAAACTGTTAGAGTCAATGTTGCATGCCTCCATGATGATTTATGTATGAAACTGTTAGAGTCAATGTTGCATGCCTCCATGATGATTTCTACATGAACCTGCACACTTATACTTTATGATAAATTCTGCATGCTGGCAAACTAGACTGGTGGCTGGCAGTATGGATGGATGCTGGTTGGCAGCATAATTGGCTGGCAGACTGAATGGAGGTTGGCTGGAAGTATGGTTGGAGACTGGTTGGAAGTGCGGAAGAGTTTTTGGCTGGGAATCAGTTAGCAGCGTTGCTGGCTACAAGACTGAAAATTGTCTAGGGGTGCGACTGACTTCGACGGTTGACTTTGACCATTGACCTTGACCGGATGTTGACCTTGACAGTTGACCGACTTTGACCATTGAATGCCTTTGACCATTGACTTATGTTGACCATTGACCGGTCTGTGCAGACTGGTGGCCTGCCTTGGTTGACTGGTTAGCGGGCTTGGATGAGGACCAGAAAATAATTCAAGTGTCGATTCGGCCCATTAAGTGGTATTTTTGCTTATGGTACAAACATCGCCCCTCTTAACCTCTAACTTGTTGGGGGTTAAGAAAATTTCGTTTTCCTATGCAACAATAAAACTCGCCCCCAGGTGTGGATTATTGATGTTGAGGTGACTGGCGAACTTCTTTTGTTGTTTGCGGAAATCACAATCAAGACGCCCCCAACTGAGGTTATTGTGATTGGGAGATTGGCGGGAAGAAATTGGGCATAAACCGTTGTTGTATCTTAAAAATTGGAATGAATGATGAACTAGACTGAAACGACAGCGTGATATTGGAACAGAGTGATGTTGGCCTGCAGCAGCTGTAATCAGCTAGACTACGGGAACAACGAGCATATCTAGAATGTATCAGCTGTGATCAGCCGGAATGCAGCAACAACGAACAAAGTTCCACTGCAGAAGCTGCGTTGGTTGACCGCAGGAAAGCTGCGAGCAAGGCTAGATCGGACATCAGCCTACAATCATGGAATGCGTGAAGAATCTAACAAAGTTCCACCGCAGCCCATGCGTTAAATTGATCTGCAGAAGCTATGAGCAAGGATGGAATGTATCATTTGTGATCATCTCGGAATGCGTGAAACGAACAAAGTTCACTGCAAAGAATTGCGTTGGTGATCTAGGAGGCTATGACAAAGCAAGGTGAATCAATGATCATCAATTGCGATCGGGCTGGAATGCGCAGCAATGAACAAAGTTCTTCCGCAGCACTGGTTCACTGGATCAGAGGAAATTAGAGCATAGTTGATCAGATTTGGATTAAAGAAACAATGAATAAAGCTACACTGCAGCGAAACGATTAGTGGATTGGCAGGGCTGCGAGCATGGTTGATTGCATCATTCGCGATCATCTAGAATGCATCGAGAACGAACAAAGTTCCACTACAG
The DNA here is from genome assembly GCA_023529315.1 of Papaver bracteatum. Lineage (NCBI taxonomy): Eukaryota > Viridiplantae > Streptophyta > Magnoliopsida > Ranunculales > Papaveraceae > Papaver > Papaver bracteatum. The sequence continues at coordinate 793,234 of JAJJWX010004855.1, forward strand.
TTGATTTCCTTGATTGATGCAGAATCATGAGTATAATGACGATGACATCATTCGATCATTTTGGAATGAAGCAAAGACGAACAAAGTTCTTCATAGCCTTGGGTTCAACTGGACTACGAGGAAATTAGAGCATAGCTAGACATCATTGTGATCAGATTGGATTGCAAATAACGAATAAAGCTACACGCGGTAGCAACGATTAGCCGGATCAAGAATTTGTTGAGGTAATTGACTCAAATAGTTCGATAAACATAGGTGTAAAAGTTATAAATAAAACTAGACAACATCCGTTCGTCAAGCGAGTGCCACCAGACGCATCGATTCGTCCAATCGAAATCTGAGTCGCGAGCACACTGGATCGCATCGGTTTGCGATCCAACCGAGTGCAGTGATTGCTTTGAACTCGGAGTACAATAATTCAATCAATATAACTATGGCAGTTTAACATTACTGATTATAATAATTGCGTAAAAATATTATGGGTAAAAATATTACGGTGTATGTTCGCCCCCTCTTAATCCTGCAACTCGTTGGAGGATTAAGAAGTTCGGGTTACCTGAAGTTTCGATTTACGGAAGTTGAACTCCGCATTGCATTTAGGCGCTATGTAACTTTCCCCCAATCGTATAGAGTGTTTACGCATCCTGCCCCAAAGCAGTCATTTCAGACCATGAGGTGTCACATATCTCGCTCCCAAGTGATAGTCAGTCACGTTGAAGTGATATGCAACTCGCCCCCAGTAGATAGTAATTGTCATGCTGCTCAATGCTCGCACAAGGGTGCACTGCCTTGATGCATTTTGCTCGCGCATGGAATTTTGAAGATGTCTGCTATCCGGAATTCGCGCGGGGGGCCAATCCCACTATTCTAGATTTGCGCAGAATTGAAATGTGTGCATCCCCTCGTTGAGAAAATGCTTGCCACATTAAAGGTGTCTTATTGAACAAAAGTATGCATGAATATATATGAAAAGAAGAAAAAAAATATGTAAATTGTATACTTACCATATTGAAAATGTTACTGCGACTTCGTTTACGGAGTGATTAGGATGCCAACTGTCTATGTCGGTGTTTTCCAGCGACGATGATTAGTATAGTTTCCTTACGTCTCGTCTCAGGTTTGTAAATTGATTTGTGCATGGATAGGATGCACCAGTCAAGTCAGATCGGATTGAAGATAGTTTTCGTTGAAGCGTGTTTAAAGAAATGCGATTAGTTAGACAAGAATCGTTATGCATAAAGCTGGATCAAGCGATGGTGAGGAAAAGCGTATTAAAACGTTGTTGGGTAAATTTGGACTACAACAGTTCGATCAATCGATATAGGAATTAAAGGGATTGTAGCGATTGATCAACATGCCAAGAAATGTTGTTATGAAATCGACTACGCAGATTCGATCAACTGGCTGTAATATTTATGTAGAAATGGACTGCGGCAGTTCTATCAACTGGACTGCAGTATTTTCGGTGGTGATTGAATGTGACGGTTTCTAGTGCTGTCATTTTAAATTTCTAAAAATTTAATTTTCTCCGAAAATTAAAACTTCACCTTCATGACGTTGGGAATTGACATACGATTTCATTGGGCCGAAAATCACTCCATTTGGATGCACGAAGGAGAAGTTATCGTTGAAGCAAAATTGGTTGGTTAGCCCCTTGCTTCAAACATGTTGTTGGACCCGAAAAATATTATTCTATAATTTTAAAATTTCACCCTCATGTCGTAGGATATTGAAATGTGATCGCAACGAGCCAAAAATCACCCAATTCGGATGCGGGACGAAGAAGATATCAACAAAAGAAGCTTTTTTACCAAGCCCAAGTGAGGCGTATTAATCCGTCAGGCAAACAACGTGGGGCTGAAAAATCCGGGGCTACGTTATTGAGTTACATCGCATCACATCGAATCGGGACTACTGATTTAAGTTGCACCGCGGTACACCAGATCAGACCTACAGAATTAAGTTGTACAACGCTACACCAAATCGGAACCTCCAAATAATCCCCCGACTAATCTCCTTAGCCGACTAATCACCATTTAAATGCCACTGATCGGCGATTGCCGCTCAGCTTGGCCGCCGGCTCTGATTTTTTTTTTTTTTTTTTGAACATTTGAAATTCTTTCCACGACACTTTTTACACGAACTGTAATCTTTTCTCGTACATTTGGTGACTTTTTTGTTTTTTTTTAAAATGTAGTCTTTGCTATGAAGGCTTCTTGCAACGGCTTTGTGAAATGTGATCTTTTCAACCGCAGATGTTGCCTTTTCTTCCTTGTAACGTCTATTGTAATAGTTTAACAAACTGTTGACTTTTCTTCTAGAACCGTTGTTGTTTCTTTATGGACCTTTCACCATAGTTTTGCTGCACTTTTGTGGCCATTTCTGGAATTTTCTGAGATGCTTTTCTGGAGGTTTTCCTTTGGGTATTCGAGCACATAGAGATGTAGGAAACTTGTCACCTCTGCGATCATGACAGTAACGGATTTGTCATTCAGCAAACTCGAACAGGTGGATAATGCGTTATTTGAGAAGAAGAATTTTCTGAACTTTGGACTCGAACATGTTGCGGATCGACCATCAATCTAGGTGATTTTTTTCAGCGAACCAACTGTGGTGGCTCCCGGTTGCGATACTGGACTACAGAAGTTGCGATCAACTGGACTGCAGTAACGGTAATTAGCTGGTCTGCAGCAACTGCGATCAGCTGGACTACAGCGATTGAAAACGAAACTGGATCAAGCCATGTTGCAGATCGAACATCTAGTAACAATTTTGATGAAGATTTTTTTTTTTTTAAAAAAGATCTTTCACCGTGGACCGAATGTCCTGAGAGCGGTTTCATCGGTCTTTGTTGTGGTGCAGTTTTAGATGTTTCTGAAGGTAATCGTTTTTGCAGATCTTGAACCACAAACCTGGATTGCAGCAGTTGCGACCAACTGGACTGCGATTAATTGGTATGTAGCAGCTGCAGTCAGCTGGACTACAACGATTGAAATTAAAACTAGACCCAGCCATGGATCCAACATCAGCAACAATTTTGAGGATTCACTTCATCTTTTGTCGCAGACCGAGCATCCCAACAACACTATCATCATATTTTGTAGTGATGTGATTTTCAGAGGTATCCATAAGTAATAGCTTCAGCAAACCCGAAACAACAAATCTTGATTCGTGAAGTTGTGATCAATCGATCATAGCGAGTTAGTGCGATTATATGATCAGCATCAGCTGCGATCAGATGTACTGCGACCTTTGCGATCAAGCTGGGTTACAGCAGCTTCGATCCCCTTAGTCGGCGCCAATGTTTGTACCCAAAATAACCTTTTGGGCACGAAACACAATGAATAAGTAATTTTGCTGTGTGTTTAGGGTTTGGAGATAAATTGAAAGGAAAGGAAGCAGACACGAGTTTAACGTGGTTCAGCATGGTTTGCCTACGTCCACGGGAGAATCCCCTTGGGGAATGATTTTATTGACATTTGTGTTACATTGCTATTTTTTACTCTCTCTTGGCTACCCCCTTATCCCTGATTTCTGCTCTCTCTATTTATACAATTCAATATCTAATTTCAACATAAACATAAATTGCATTAACTGTCCCATTCATGCCTCCATATTCAATTCTGTATGTAACAGCTGGGATTAATTCTGCATGTGAAACTTCTGTAATCAATATTGCATGGCTGAAAACTGGAATTCATCGTTAAACATTTGAATTTCAATGGTCAAACGCGCGAATTAATGATGCATGCCTTCATGGTGATTTATGTATGAAACTGTTGGAGTCAATGTTGCATGCCTCCATGATGATTTATGTATGAAACTGTTGGAGTCAATGTTGCATGCCTCCATGATGATTTATGTATGAAACTGTTAGAGTCAATGTTGCATGCCTCCATGATAATTTATGTATGAAACTGTTAGAGTCAATGTTGCATGCCTCCATGATGATTTCTGCATGAACCTGTACACTTATACTTTATGATAAATTCTGCATGCTGGCAAACTGGACTGGTGGCTGGCAGTATGGATGGATGCTGGTTGGCAGCATAATTGGCTGGCAGACTAGATGGAGGTTGGCTGGCAGTATGGTTGGAGACTGGTTGGCAGTGCGGAAGAGTTTTTGGCTGGGAATCAGTTAGCAGCATTACTGGCTACAAGACTGAAAATTGGTTAGGGGTGCGACTGACTTTGACCATTGACCGGTCGTTGACTTTAACCATTGACCTTGACTGGATGTTGACCTTGACAGTTGACCGACTTTGACCATTGACTGTCTTTGACCATTGACTTATGTTGACCATTGACCGGTCTATGCAGACTGGTGGGCTTCCTTGGTTGACTGGTTAGCGGGCTTGGATGAGGACCAGAAAATGATTCAAGTGTCGATTCGGCCCATTAAGTGGTATTTTTGCTTATGGTACAAACAATAATATCAACGCGAGTGGTGGTCTTTTACTGAAAATATTGTTTCTCTTTTATAAGTTGCAAGGTGAAATGCGTTGGCATCCTTTACAGAAGTTTCAAGTGGTATTTATGATATTATAACGATATATCTCATTGTATGTAAACCTAATTAATTTGTTTTTTCTTTTATAAGAGAATGAACTGAATAAAAAGTACCAAAAATGATGAATGTGACTGAGAAGATACATGTATGGATAGATAGAAGTTCCAAAATGCATCTCCAGAGAGATTTCTCCTCAAGTGCACATAGAGATTAGCGGATTCCAGAAGGATGAGGACTGGGAAGCAGCTGTACATTTTGTGGTAAAAGATGGTGATCCGAAGGCTTGAGATTATGACGGTTAGTTTCATTACTCTTGTGCTAGAGTTGTGAATTTATATTTGTTAAATATGAAATGCTCTGAATCAGTCAATATTATTTGCTAATAAAAGAATGGTTGTATATTGTAGACGATGTTGTGGTGTGAATAAAACATTTCAGCACTTTATGTCAGTTAGTTGCAATTTGATATTATTTGGCATTTATCGTTCCCGGTGTTTGCTATTTCAGGAAGTTCGAGTTCAGTCGCAAGATTCATTCCAGATGAGGATGAGTGGGTTAATGTGAGGAAGGATGTAAGATAGCTCTATCCCTTGTATAGCAGCAGCATGTGGTGCCTACTTCCTAGAGACCTGGTACGTTGTTCTCATGTATGGTTCTGTCTGTAGGAATCTATTAACTTGTGAACTTCTAATTTTCTGAGTATTTTCACTTTCTGAAAATTTTCAAGAAAGGTGAGGCCTGGGTCTTGTCAGAGTATATTCACTCTGAGCTAATGGGGCGATGTACACAGTGACATTTCAGCATCATGCAACTTCTGGAGGCTCCTTCACATATGAGGTTCGTCTTTATGAGAACCGAAGTTTGTTTCATTTTACTAAAAGATGCCAATATTTGCAAAAGTTGGTTCTTGTTTGCTTTTGAAGGTCTGATCTTTTTCTTTTTTGGTATCTCTTTTTATTTCTTGTTTGTATGTCTTCTCATTGAAGATAGTGTAAGGGGGGTTTGGTTATGAGCAGAGAAAAGGGTTAGCTTCAGATTTTTGATTTTTCAAAGCTTCCATCTTTGTTCTTTTAGTTTTTTTTTCATTGTTGTTAACGTATGCAAAATATACATGTGTCTGTATCTAGGAATATGCTTAATAATTTCCAAAACTTAGAAGCATTCTCTTTTCAAATTGTTTACCACACTCGTATTGCACTTATTTCAGAGGGTTGGGCTGACTGAGAAACTGTACAATTGGAATCTCTGGTTATTGAGAAATTGTACAAGAAGGTATGCGATGTCTCCCCTTTTGTGAACTTCTTAGTAATTGAACTCTCACAACTGAAAACTTGAGAAATTATTGCATCAACATGCAGGACTTTACCTGGGAAGATAGGAACCACTTCCTCCAAGTGACGCTACTTGCATGGTATATTCAAATCTAAAGGTTCTTTTCTCTCTTGTCTTGTCTGATATCCTTTATAGGTTATTAGTTACTAGATGCAAAAATGAAATTAGCTTTTCTGATTTAAGATATAATTATTATGTCTTAATACAGTGTGCGGTCTTCAACTTCAGTTACTGAATTCTTTATGATCTAACTTTAACAGGAACTCAACACACAACAATCTTACAGAGTTAGTGGTGCTTTTCCCTTTAAGTGGATAGACAAGAAACCGAGAGAAGGATTCCATGTTGTAACATCAGTGGCAACTTCTAAAAGCCGATATGGTGGAAGTCATGTCTTGCAAAGCGGGCTTCAGTGACCAAGCAGTATGGGCAGGTACTTCAGGTATTTGTATTTCAGTTTTTTTTTTTTTTGCCTTAGAGGCACATCCAACAATGTAGAGTTCATTTTCCTTTAAAATATTTTGTAAGATTCCCTTGATGTAATGTTATAAGTTAATAGATATGTCCAAATGATAATTCTTATTGTGTTTCGTAGTTCAATTATGATTTCATGTTGAATGCGAGGGTTATTTCATTGAGTTATCAGAATAGGAAGAATCAGGGTAATTGCAGGGGATGGGTATTTCAGGATTTTGACTAGGTCAACGAAGACCTGGCCTTTTTTTTATTGTTGCAAATCATAATTTCAACGAATCATCTTGGGGATCAGATCTCGATTTAGAAGGTAATCTAGCCAGAATTTCATCAAAACGTTTGTTAATCGACGCCTGGTTCGAATCAGTCCGTTGTTGCTGCAGAAGGAGCTTGTCTTTGATGGCAGTAAAACAATCATCATACCTCCACCCCATTTTCCAATGATTTCGGTTAACTAATTCTAATACATCCTTCACTGTCTTTGGATCGGAAGCACCCATTGGAAAAAAATTTGAAGTGGCTCTGATGCCAAATTTACTGTACTTGTACAATTTGGTAATCAAGATATAATAAAAATGAATCTGAGTTCCTAATGAGCAAAGACTCTACTCCTAAACTTGATATCATTTTTATTTTATTTTATTTTTTAACACGATCAGCACGGGAATTGAACCCGTAACCTATAGATTGGGAGCCCAACCCCTGGCCAACCGGGCTAATGCCAGTTGGTTAACTTGATATTATTCTCATTAAACAGGAGAAGGAGTTCTTACACACTTAAGGAAGTAAAGACCTAGCAACAACGATCAGATAGTGGACACATGTCACTATCTGATCGGCTAACAACTGACCTCACACTATTGGCTAACAACTGACCTCACACTATTGGCTAACAACTGACCAGTCACTAAAGGTGATAAGAGCACCAGCTATAATAATACAGGCAGAGACAATACTCAATAGAACTCATAAGACTGTTACAGGTTGGTTCAAGGATTCCGAAAGAACCAACTTTTGCATCAGCTCTATCACTTTTATAAGATTCATCTTGTCTTCTTTGGACACATTTCGACCCGTGCGTCCCATCTGTGGAAGTGTTGGTTGTTCTGATTCTTCTGAAGCAACATCTTCCATTACATAGGCAGATGCTTTCTCAAGAGTAACATATATTGATGCTAGTTTGGAATCACGAAAAATATATTTTTGCACGGAAGTACCAAAACGAGCACCAAATTTACCTATGACACTGTCGCTCATACAGGCCCCATCCTTCGGAGTATCATGCATATAAAACTCATCCCAGTTGAAGATACTCGTGACTCTAATTGGACTCCCCATAGTTCTTTCTCTCTTAGCCAATTCACAAGCACCCTTGAACATTGAAACATAAAAATTAGTCTCTTTGATAGACTTTTCCAGAACTACTTGAGACCGATTTAAGCCGTTGGGCGACAGAATCTTATCAACGACATTAGTGTTTTGAGAGCATTCACCAGGGCCAGCATGTGAATCGGCAAAATAGCTTAACACCTCGGGTTCATGTACCAAAGCATGCGACAAAGAATCTTTTGCCCCATCAATACTGTCATTTCCATTGATGCCTGCTAAATCATTCAAAATTGAAACAGCGGTCATATTTCTACCTTCTTTCATATTCTGATTTCCATGTAAGGCACTATGGTCTCCCTTTGGATCTTTGATGGTATTAGCCATCTCATTATCATCATCATTGTAGATATTCTTTGTCTCAATGCAAGCAGCAGCTTCAGAGGATCCCCATAATGCTACAGGTTCGGACATAAAGCTTTTCAGTACAGATCCTGAATAACCAAGACGAAAGTGAAAATTAATTTTATCAGAAAGGTCCTCGTTGTAAGAAAATAACAAACTAAGAAAAAGAATAAAATATATTTTGTGCAATACTATCCCTAAAACGGAACTTAAACAGCTTGTCATCTTTGTAGCATAAAAACTACGTCAACCCAATAATATCCCAAACTAGCTAATGAATAATGATCCTCTCCAGATGCATGTTTCTGAATACAGACAAAAAAAAAAAAAAAAAAACCGCAGAAGATGCATGTGTGGTCTCATACCAGTAGAGAAGTTCTTTGACCAGCAACACTACCGGAGTATAAGAAATCAATAGGAACAATTTGAAAATATAGTATGAAGCCTAAATACAGAAGCTAGATTCATCAATGAAAATTGTCCGTACAAACCTGAGGCAGATGTATCAGCCGGGGTACCGATATCCGAACTACCGTCATCCTTCATACTTGGTTCACAGGGTGAATAACTGCCCTTTCCTATTTCACTTTCATCATGGTCAGAATAATCTTCCAGTAAACCTAGTCTCTTTAATTCATCTACTAACTGTGTAGAATACTTATCAATACCAGAGTTCTCTAATTTCTCAGCTCCACAATCAAGATTCAGTATTCGTGATTTAACCGCATTTTCATCTTTGGACCAATTTTCTAGTAAAAATTCCGAATAGTCAGTTATGTAATTCAACGTTACAAATACAGGATATTTATGACTTTCAAATTTCAACTGATTGACTAATACAACGAAGTTGATGTGTAAATATTGGGTAGAAAAAAATGCACCTTCCTCGGAAGCAGCTAGACAACCGATATGGAGTGCTGCTTTTTCTAGTTGTTTTGCGGCATGAGATCCGGGTTTATCTTCCTCAGACGCATCTTGACAACAAGTACAACCAACATGTGATGTTCGTTTTTCTGATTCTTCTAAAACAAGAGTAGCTGGACATGGAGCATATGTGTCAGCATCTGCATTTGATGCACTTAAAGGTTTGTTAACTGTATCGCTTGAGTAAGCCTCGACCCTCTTTCGCTTTTTTGGCTTCCCTTGTTCTTGTGAATCGGAGGTATCTATTCTATCTCCCTATATCTTGACAAGAATGAGCTCCATCAATGTGCGGTGTTGTTAATTGCTCTGATTTCTCTACAGTAAGAAGAGTATTTACATGAGAACCTAATATCTGCCTTCGTGTGTAAAACTTGATACAAGTGCCCCTCTTTGCCTGCTGGCTTTAATTGTGAACTGGTATCACAGAGTTTTCAGCATTACCTGGTTCTCTATTTTGCAGAGTTGGATCAGATTCAACTTGTGGTGCCATTTCCAGTGTGTAGTGATAATCTTGTGGCTGGTCATCCAACACGAACTTCTTAACAATACATGGATCATTGTTTTGGTCAGACACGTCTCGTACTGTTGTCTGTGAATATAGACATGAGATATAGAAATACTAATAAACAATGTAATGAGTTTGGTTTTTCATTAGAAAGTGATACCATACCCCATCGAGAGAAGGAGCTGTCACAACTAAGTCGGGAACATTTTTGGCGCCAACCCTGACAAAAAACAAAAAAAATAATTGTAAACTGTATGCTGCGCTGGAATTACGTAATACTGAAAACTGAAACGTATCCTCATGGGTTAACTATATTTGCTCCATCGCAATAAAGTGAATCTGTTATGAATTCATCCAGAGAACCACAGGAGCCACTGCTGATTTCTGATATTCAACTCAATTTAATTAAGTGTGACCTCACCAGCTCATGCCTGCTTTCTTCATTCGCCTACGTAGGGTTGATGAGGACACGTTCAACGCTTTTGCATGGATGTGAATGTTGGTTTGTAGTTGTAAAGGGGTTTCATAGATCTTGCTCAAATCAACCTCAATAGGTTTTCCGCCAACCCCAGTTGATTTGCGAGAAGACACATCAACCTTCCCTTGAGACTCTTTACCTCGTTTCCAGATACGTTTTACTGTAATTTCTGATATCGAAAATCGTTGTGCTGCCATTGGTACCGAGCCCCTTTGCAGTCTTCCGTTGTTGCTCTCCTTCAATAAAAAGTGGTAAACAGCTAGTCGTTGTTCATTTGTGAGGTTTTTGTTGTTTCTTGCGGAAAAACCTGCATCTTCGGCACGCGCTGTTGTTTCTTCAAGAGAGAATCTGAGATAGTTTCTGGAAAACAAGGGTTTAGTCCATAAGCTAAATGCAGCAAAGACTCCAGATACAAGAAATTTCAAGTAGGTTCTGATATTTACCTTGGGTTTTTAATGTGAAATTAAATTCTCAATTGAAGAGAGAAATCAAATGTGAACTAGGATATTTGATAAAATCTGGATGAAAAATATAACAAAAACCTACTCTCTTTCTTCTTTGCCTTGTTCATTTATTACTCGAGGAGATAAATCGTGGTCGACTCACTTATCCACACCTATCCAATATGTTACTCTGAATTGGACCAAATTAATCCTACCAAATACACCTAGTACAAAGACATCACTCGCAAATTAATCCTACCAAATTAATCTATTTTATATTTTCATTCTTCCCACCGGATCTTGGTTGCCGAGGATTTTTATGGGAGACCCCTAAAGAATTAGAGGCGACATAAAAAGACAAAAATGGTTATAATCTGGAAATCAAACCATAATCGGTAGATAATTTTACAATCTCGTTTTTTTAATGATCAAACTACCTTTTACAATCAGTAGATAACTTTATAATCAGAAATTTAATCCATAATCAGAAATCAATTTAATTTATATAATTTCCAAATATAAAATAGCCCCAAAATAAAATGATATCATATTCGGTAGTCCAAATGGCTCATAATCTCGATACCGAGAAATGAAATGGTTCTTTTTGGTTCCGAGGGGTATAAAAAACAGAAATACGCTACACCAAATTAGGTGATATGCTTCAAAAAAAATATATATATATATATATATATTAGGTGCTATTACTAGTGGTCAACCCCTAGCTCTCGGCAAGCAAAGGGAAGCTTCCTCTACACGGTTCCCCACCTCTGATTGTAGTGTACCCTCTGCAGGACGTCCTGTGACAGTTTGAAGTGACCCATCGTTCAACCGCATTTCCCGGTAGCCAATCGTGTATGGTTTATACTGACCCACGTAAGTGAAAAATCTTGGGAGTAGATTTTACAGCAGTGTGACATCGCACGATTGTTTAAGAAGGGTTCGGCGACTTCGGTCTTCCGAGTTATAGGAGTTTATTAGGCCGGTTTTTATGGGCATAGCAAACCGGTCAAGTTTCCACCTACGATGTTAAGACGGCTTTTCTAAAACTGTAAACTAGATAAAAAAAAAATTACATAGACTAACCTGAGGACTTTGTAATGAAAGGTTGTGAAGACAAAGTTTGTAAGTTGAACAAATCTTTTATGATTTCCAAATAAGCAAGTAAATAGTGACATGGAAATTTGATCATGTAATAATGTGTAGTGGATTTAAGTTAATGAATCTGACATTATCAAAGTCAATCCCTAAACTATCTAAAGAGCTATGAAAAATCAATAGAGCTCTGAAAAACTCTAAAAAGCTCTGAAAACCTCTAAAAAGCTCTGAAATGCTTTAATTTAATTATATCACGTAGCACTGGGATCTACCAGCTAGAGAATTCGTTAAAGAATGATACTAACAAATTCCCTACAATAGTTAAGATCATCTTTGAATGTTTCCTAAAAAACCTTGAAAAATCTTAAAAACCCTTAAAACTCTATAAATCCCTAAACTATTATGTGTTCGCTTCTAGTTAGCAATTCGGGGTATGGGTTGTAGTGTAGATCTCGACCGTTCGGTATAGTGTAGATCTCCTGGTGTAGTCACCACATCTCCCGGTGTAGTCTCCACCCTAGTTAGCAATTCGGGGTACGGGTAGTAGTTCGGGACGGCATACGTACAGGAATTATACGGATTCAGATAGGTCGAATTCGGTCAAAAATCCAGTCAACGGTTCGTTGTTCGGACAATAGTTCAGAACGGCATACGTACGTGCATATTCGTTTTTTTAAAATGTTAGTTCGGCACTTAAAATTCGGCTTACATATATGATAAATTGATAATTATTATGACCTTATTACGAGACTAATTTTATTTGTATATGATTTATTAGATGGAAAAATACATTTTAGCGTGATTATTTAACAAGAAGTAAACAATTTAATCGCATAAATGTATTATAAAACAAGTTTATAGACTTTTAAACAAAAATCAACACATAAATCACAGGTTAAACAACTACCAATAGAATTAATTTAATATAAAATAGCCCCAAAATGAGATTTCACAAAAATCCTCTTTTAAAAAAAAAAAATTGGTTGAGCCTAACTACCGATTATAGAATTGCCCCAAAAATAAGATTTTGCAATCGGTAAATAAAAAAAAACTAAACTACCAATTATAAAGGACATATAAGTATTTTCAACCTATTATATCTTTTTATGTCGCCCATATTTCATATTTCTTTCCAGAGATACAAATCGTACCACTTCTGGTGAATGCAACACACTTTGCCTCGGCTTCACCTAAGAGATAATGGTTGAGCATAATTTAGTAGCTGCATTTATCCACGTAAATCAGGAAATCAACAACAGGAAAGAAAGACCAGTCTCTCACTTATAAGCTGTTTAACAGAGAAGACAAAATAGTCACCAAAATAAAATTAAAAAACAAACAAAATTCAAGCCCCAAAGTGATAGATGCATTTTATGTTCAAAAAACTTTGGTTGGGAGTCCCGGCATGAGTACTATGAGATGAACATTCATTTTTTTAAGGGTTTTTGATAAAGTGAGTACTATGAGATGAACATTCATTTTTTTAAGGGTTTTTGATAAAGTACCCCGTTTTTCGGGTCTATTTGTACGAGGTTACTTTATTAAAATTCCTTCTTTTTAATGAGAATTTTGATAAACTATCCCGTTTTTTGGTATCCACTAAAAAAATGTCCCCGTTTTTTTAAAAATTGTTAAAGTACCCTCATGTTAGTTTTTCCATATAGTATTAGTCAAGACTAATTTATTTTATATATTTGCCCTTTTATTATTGCCACGTTGATTTTATACATAATTTTTCAGGTTCGTCGAGTCCGATTCAGGATCGTTACACCGCTTTCAGGTTCGTTACATCATTTCCCAAAAAGGGTTCATCATTTCAAGTGTTTGGGGGTTTTTGGTTGGAAGAAAATCGACCTTCTACAACATTTTTTTAGGTTCGTCGAGCCCGGTTCAGGATTGTGACAACGCTTTCAGGTTCGTCGAGCCTGGTTCAGGATCGTTACACCGTTTTCAGGATCGTCGGATCATTTACCCTCCCCACCAAGGAGATGTAGTTCAGGGGTAAATAGGACTTTTAATTGGAAAGATAACTGTCACCTGCCACTTAACTGGATATAATTTGCCTTTCGAATAAAACGGGTACTTTAATAAATTTCTAAAAAATAAAAGCATTTTTTTTAATGTAATGTGAAAAGTAAGGGTAATTTATAAAACGAACCTTTTTTAATTGTGTCCAACTTATCGATCAGAGGTTTGCTATTACTTTTCCCTACAAAAAAAAAAAAAAAGAAGTGAAGTACAGTCAAACGACCATTCAATCCAACAGTCCAAAAAAAAATATCTCTCTCGTTTCTTTTTCTGAAACTTCTCCAAAAATGGAGTAATTTCAAAAATATCTCTCTCGTTTCTTAATAATTTTAATTACAAATATGTTCCTCTTTTAAATAGAATTACAAATATGTTCCTTTGACAAGCTTTTTCATCCGAAATTTAAAAATGAAAAAAACGGTGCCACGTCACATGTATTTGCGCCTAAAAGTAGACAAACCTGCCATTGACATCTAACTCTAGGTAGTTAACCACACTTGCTTACGTGGCATCGTGTACACGCGGCAACATGTCCATGTCATCTCTGCAACTGCCACCTGGAAGATTACAATGATGTGGAAAGTTGTACACGTCATCACTGTCATCCAAATATTACCGTTGAACGGTCATATTATGTTTAGTCTACTATAAAACCAGCATCCATTTATCTGCAGCAAATAAAATTCCCATAAAAATCTAAACAATCATCTACAATGGATGGAATTATGCAAAATTTCAATATGAGAATCATGGTGGAGGTAACTAGCAGTAGCAGTTCTAACAGTGTTTGTTGCATGTGTGAAATAGATAATCTTCCACCAATTCAGTGTCCATGGAGATCTAGGTGAAAGAATGTACCTTGCAATGGTGTTAGAAGAATGCTGCTCTCTCAAACTCCTTAGCATCCTGGTGAGAAGTTCTTCAACTGCTCCATCTGCAACTATTTTGAATGGTTTGTAGATGCAATAAATTATGTTAAAGCTTTGGATGTTTAGCTTCCTGCCAATAAGTGTTGCTTTGCTTGTGGTGACATAAACCACCAGATCAATTCCTGTCCATTCCAAAATCAACCTTGCAAGAAGAATTGCAGTGGAAAATACATGCTAAAAGTTTATAGAAATAAACACAATCACAATTTATGTTACCTGCAATGCAACAACATCCAATGTCAAGACTTCCAGTGGGTCTCTGATGCTATTCTCCTTGCTGCCAAATCCAAGGAAATATCTGCTAAGTTGAAGATGGCTGACATGTGTAAGCAACTACAAAATAATCTACAAATGTAATGAAAAGAACTAAGTTTATATAATCTACTACTTATATATATATTTGATGTAACTTAAAATGTTGAACACCATTATCCTTACAATAAACTGATCGAAAGATCATAACCCAAATAGTCTTGGAAAGAAACTTAAAAAAAAAAAAAAAAACAAGCAACTCTACTGAGTTGCAGATGTTCCATTCTTTTGCGGCTTTGGTGCTTGAAAAGTTTGGCTCAAAGTCTGGTTGAACCAACCAGCACCATTGACAGACTGGCTAAGAGTCGGTTGCACAACTCCTCTTCCACCTCTTTATCCTCTACCACCCCTTCCACCTCTTCCACTAGATGCATGTGCAGAAGATGTTGATGGTGCAGTTTGAGATGTTGATGTTGAGGTTGATGCAGCTGCAGATGCAAAAGTTGATGCATATCCTGTACCTCTACCTCTCCCTCCCCTAGAACCTCTTCCTCTGCCTCTCCCTCTCCTGCTCCTGCTGGAACTGCACTCAGCCGGATCAGGGTAAGTAGTTTCTTGGGTTTCTCCATCTACCATGGTTCTTGGTATCCTTCCTTTAGGATTAGAACCAACCTCACCACCAGCAGAAGTTCTTCTGTTATGGCGTAGCTGGTTGCATCTCTTACATGTCCTCTGTCTCTTCTCACTCACATGCTCATCATGCCCCAACTGCCTCTTCTTAGTAGGTCTTCCTGGTTTCCTCATATCTATAGGTGATTTGACAAAAGGCTCTTGAGGCTACAAACAAAAGAAGGAACACAGAAGGAAAAAAAAAGTTAGATCTGGTTATAAATAGAAAAACACAAGACATAAAGTAACCCTAAATGAATATGTAAAGTAACAAAGAAAGGGAACAAGATAAGATTCCCAACAAAGAAGAAAAGGACAAAAAATAGTAAAGGGTACATAATGATGTCACTTCTTCCAAATCTTCTCTCCCTCTGAGTAACTGCATTTGGGTGGCATGAGTGGCTTTGTATGCATCCACTGTGTAGTATGGACTACAATAACTACAAAACAGACAAGGGAAACAACTACATGACATTAGTAAATGTGAAATGAAAGTAGTTGAGAACATTCAATAAACATACAGACATCAATAAACTTAATCTTCCCAATTAGGTCTTAAAGTCTTCAAAACACAGACAGCATGCTGACAAGGAAAGACCCTCAGTTGTCATTGGACACAACTACAAGTCTTGTTGATCAGATCAACTTGGAATACAGAATTGTGAATTGATGTAACTTGATAACTAATACCATATACAGCACCACTAATCCTAAACTGACCAGTGCATTCTTTCATCTTCTCAATCATCTTCATTGCTTCAGGTACTAATTCACCATTTTTCCAGTTCAAAGATAATTGCTTTCTCCTATACCACAAGCCCATTATTAACTGTCCACATACATTAAACCCAAGGTACAAATAGGCTTGTTTCTAAATTTCTTAATCATGTTATTAAAGGACTCAGAAAAATTATTGTTCATATGTTCACAGCATGAAGAGGGGTCAAAGAATGCTCTGGACCACTGGGTAGGATCCTCAGTCATCATATATTGAGCAGCAGCTGCATTTTTCAGCACCAAAGCATCCATATGGAACTGGAAAAACATAAACATGATGGTTATTAACAATTTATAACTAACAAAACATTCCATGACATAAAAAAGTTACAAAAGAACACAAAGTAATTTATTACCTTCCAGTGGGTGAACTTATAGGCTTTAGCAACATTCCAGATAAGGTTATGTATCTTTGAACCCTTGTAGTGAGTCTTAAAATTCTTGAACATGTGTCTACAAAGTCAGCAAAACATATATTAAAAGGTAATACACAAAGATCATATAATGGTTTAAAAAAAGTAATTATGGTAAAAATAATGAACATACCTAAAACAATATTTGTGTGGGCTTCTTAGAAATAAAGCAGCAACAGCCTTAATCAAACCTTTTTGCCTATCAGAAATAAAAGTAATTCTTTCATATGATTCAATCAGGGGCTTTAACTGCTTCAAAAACAAATACCAATTCTCAAAAATTCATTTATGACCACTTGTATTGCTAATGGTACAACCTGGTTCTGTGCATCTAAACCAGTAGCATCCATAAGAACAACTCCCAGATTTCCAGTTAGGTGACATGCATCAAGATCAACCACTTTTCTGCAACCATGAATTGGAGCATGAAATGCAATCATCATTGACTCAAAGCAATTATCATCCCTGAAACATTACATGTACATTATACAAACATTACATAATAGCCACTATACAAACATTGTAATACAAACATTACATAATAACCATTGCACAAACATTACATAAAAAAAAAACAAAGGTTATAATCAACAATTTACCTTCCAACACTGTAATTTTCTCCAGAACCATGATTAGTTCTTGCCACCATGTCTACAAAGGATGGAACCATTTTATAAGAGTCTTCATAGATACCATGCATTTTTTTCCAAGCACGTAGTCCTAGATTTCCAAGCAACATGATATGGCAGAGAAGTTTTGTGAGAAGTGTAGAATTCATCTGCAATGTCCCATGGCTGCTGAAGGAATCCACCACTCTTCAGCTTCTCAAACAGATACTGAGCAACAAACTCTGCATTGGCTGATGTATTTCTGCTAAATGGATCTCCAACACAAGTATGCTCCAGATTCATACTTCTAACAGTAAAATTCTTCTCCCCCTTTGTATTTGATGCAAATATTTGAAACTTACAACCTTCAGACTTATGATACCTACATTTCACTCTTATCCTTTTATTGTCACAAGGCTTCAAAATATACTGAAATTTCTTTATCACTATAAAAGTCCCGAGATGCTTCTTAAACTATATCTTGTCTTCAAACTGCATACCCACCTACATTACATCAGGATTATACACTACTGGACCATTATCAACTGGATTGAAGTATTCATCCATATCAGAAATATGTGGACCCCATTCTTGGTCCCATTCCTGGTAAAAACTTTGAAGGGCCTCTGTTTTATTAAAGTATTGGGTGTTGTTATATATTACCAAGGAAGTTGTCATCATCACTAGGCACTAAAGCCACTGCAGCACATTTTCCTTTATTCCCTTCAGGTACATCATCTCCTTGTGAACCTACAAAGTCTGCCAAAAATATTGTTAGTCATCATAACACATTAAATAACTTAATGTAAAGTACATAATCAAAAGTAGTACTGCAACATTACCTTTCTTTCTAAAGTTCTGCCAAAACTCATCATCAAAGTAGCTGTCCACAAAATCTCTGACATCATCTATGTCAATATCATTTTCCTCATCATTAGAGCAGGGTGGACTTCTATCATCATAAACTGGATGGCACACATCCTCTTCCACATTATCTAGTTGAATGTTCTCATACTCTACATCCACATTATCATCTGGATGGCACATATCTTCATCATTCAAAACATTATTCAAAAGTAACCTCTCAAATGCAGCATTTATTTAAGCATCAATTGACTTACAAACCAACCTTGAACTTTTCCTAGTAGCAGGAGAAACTATTGGTGAATTGCTTATAACCTTCTTCTTAGGTGTAGAAAACAGAAAGTCATCTTCATGTGTCACCTTCTTCTTAGGTGTTAAATCTATATCTTCATTAGTAACCATAGAATATGATTGGCATTTATCACCAGACCTTACAACTCTGTCACTAATTCTCATGTAAAGATGCACATAACCATCACCTTGAACTTCAGCCATGTTCCACATGTTAAAGTACTCATTATCATTTGTAATTAGTTTTGGCACATTATCTGGAGAGAACCAAAACAAGTTAATCATCTTTGTTTCTCTGATTTGCATCTCCCAAGTAATAAGTTCAATCAACCAATCAATACCACCAAACTTCACATCCACATCATTATAAACAGTCCATCTATTGGTGCTCAATAGTTCAACCCTAAAGCTCCTTCTAGGGTACCTAAAAAAACTTCTGCACATACCACAAACAGAACCATACAAACATTTCAATAACCATTCTCATAAGTGATTGTTCAGAAAGCATATGTAACATTTACCATTCAACAACAGTCATACATGGAGAAATTTAAAAACCCCCAAATTTCAAAATTAGGGTTTCTGAAAAATCCCATATTTTTAAAATTAGGTTTTCAAAAATAAAATTCATGGGTAGATCTCTCTTACCCTAACACTAACACTACAGAAACTATTTGACAATCATCAAAGATTTGTCAATCCAATCAAAAAAAATCATAAACCTTATCTCTACAGAAACAGTTCAACAAACATTAAAACCTAAAACTACACTTTGAATAAATAAGTTATTCAAGCAAAACTAAAAACGTAGCATCAACAGAATCATTTCGAGAGATTAACAAAAACCCTAACGGCTCTTAATCCAGCAGAACACTCTTACCTCGTTCACTCGAATCAATTTCATCACCACTCATCTTGCTAGAACTTTTTTCTTCAGTTGAGAACACAAAATCAGTTCCTCAAGTTCCTCATCAACAGATCTTGATGAGAAGAAGAGAGGGGAAAAAATGGTTTTTGAAGAGAAGAAGAGAGGGAAGAAACACATGTCTGAGAATACAGCCGCGGCAAATGAAAACCCTCTCGACAATTTTAGGGTTTTGGTTTCTAATATACCACACCCTAGACACATGTGCACGTGTGTGATCTTATATCTGTTAGATCATTCTCGAGATGCAACGACACCAAGATTTCAGATTAACCCGAGGTCATTTACGGAATTTCATTTTTGGGGGACAGATTGGTAATTCTCTATATATTTTTTTAAATTTCGTGCGGGTTAACGCTGTTTGGACGGAATATCCTTTAAAAGGGATACATCTCTAATTCTGTTTCATACAGGTATATCTTTGTAATTAAAGCATTAGCAGAGGGACACTTCCCTTTAATACCCAATTTTAAACCAACAGTGAACTTTTTCTTAACTTGTCCAACTCCTTATTTCGGGTGGAAAAATCCAAAATGTTTTTTTTTTAATGCTAAAGTACAGCCCTTAAATTTTAGAAGGGTGCCAATAGAGGTTAAATGGAAAGATTAGAAAAAAAAAATTAAGTTTCTTTAATCAAGTTGCATCTCTGACTACTATAAGGATGAGTGCGAATTTGTGCACACTCCTTAACGAGTTTGCACATAACATTTTAATATCAACCATTAATTCTTTTTAGGGAGTTATGTAACGAGGGTTGTGATTCTAAACATCGAGGGTAATGCGGCCATCAGTTAAATAATCAACCAATCAGAAGACTATGTGAAATATACACTCGTTAGAGGAGTGTGAACAAATTTGGACTCCTGTAAGGATTGAGATGACTCTTATTTAATAGGGAGTTCAATACGTGGAGAGAGGGGAACGGTGAGTAAATTTCCTAATTACTTTTACAAAACAAATTATCTAAGTTAAATAAATAGGAGATAAGTCCTTTTTTACAACCTTGCATTACGCGTGTATATCTTTGGATGGTGTACAACAAACTAGCCTCTGATATGCCCAAAATGTATAGACCAATAAGAATCTTTCCAAAGATTTCTTTAAATAAAACTAAAAGAAAAGTGTTTTTTTGTTGTAAATAGAAAAGAGACAGAAAATAGGGAGAAGAAGAAGAAATAATTCCATTCATATATGTGTAGAATATAAAGTTTAAGCCTCTATTTATATAGAAAGAAGACTTGGTGCCCAAGACGTGTAAACCCTAATCTTAAACATGAAGGGAATCTTAGTAAATAAGCATTAGTTTATAACACTCCCCCTGATGACCACTGTAGCTAAGTCAGTACAAACATATCAGAAAAAATCAAAAGAGAAAACCCTGAAATTGTATAAGCATGTAAAGACTTGGACAGTGTTAGACACGCATATGTTGCCTCATTAAAACCTTGACAAGGAAAAACCCAGTGGGACAAAACCTTGACGAAGGAAAAAGAGTACAACACGATAAGTCAAGTAAATGAACCTTTGATGATGGCGATCCCCTGATGAGTATTTCATTTATATCTTGGCTTGCAAATCTTGAGTCATGACTTTCCAATTTTTAAGAACAAATTTCTTGAATGTAGAAGATTATTGTGCTTTCATGAAGATGTCGGATAGTTGATGAAGTCTTCGTTTGGGTTGAACCAACAGTACTGTCTTCGATTAATACTTTTGCAGAGTCTACATTCTTCTTCAGCACATTCTGTCATTGATTGCTTGCTTCCCAAGATGATTTTCAGAAGTTGTTGATGTAGTTTCTTCAACAAAGTACCAATATATGAATACATTATCATACATGAAAAAATATAGTATATGTAAGAAGGAAATCCAAATTCTTAGGAGATGATTAATTTTTTTTTTTTTTGGTTTGACCAAATGTGGGCATCCACTAAATAACCAAAATACAACTCCCCCTTGGATGACCACCATGTTGAATTAAATTGCCTCACTAAAAGCTTGCCAGTAAAACCCAATGGGAAAAAACTATGGACGAAGGAAAAAGAGCACAATATCAACATTTTGAAAGAAAATTAAATGTCAACAAGATGTTGCCTCGTTAAAACCTTGTCAGGAAAACCATGTGGGAGAAAACCTGAAACGAAGGAAAAAGAGTACAACTTTTGACGTAAATATTAATGCCAACCCAACGATATGAGTTTTACAGAAGACAAGCATCAAAACAATAACTCTAGTCTATATCAAAGACGAGTTTATGCTAGCATAATTCTAACTGCAGATTTAAGAAAAGAAAATAAAATAGAATTTATGCGACAAAAACGTGGATTTTTGTGTTTCTAAGGACTCCTCAAGAGACCTATAATGTTGAAATCATCAACTAATTAATCCGGATTTTTGGTTTTGTACAAAATTTCTAAAAACACATAAAGGATTGTTAAACCTTATGTAAGCAAATAAGGTCGCTGCCTGAATAAAAATTGAATCCTCAAAAGATTACAAATTTAATATGTTCTTCGACCACATTTCTTGTGTCAATGCAATATGAGTCTTTCAAAGACTACCATGCCAAGTGCGTTGTATAAAGAGAATAATTAATGAATCAATCCTAAGGTCTGAGCAAAAATGAAACCCTTAAATCATTTTTACAACGAAAAATTTCTCGTATAACGCATTATGACTACACTAGCCTGTAATTAATATAGGCTTGAAATTTTTAAAGTGTTAAGTGTTGGATCCAAAAATTGCGTTAATTGAGAAACTAATCCAACCAAATTTGGATTGTATGCCAACCAATCACATATGTCGACATTCCTTTGCAAAGGGGTACGAAACCATTATCATTTATTTGAGTAGCTACTATAAACGAATATTCGACAATATTTAGCTTATCACGATCCCACGAAATTCTCAAATGTATGCATATCTTGAAAAAATATTCACAGAATTACTGGCACCAGCGCCCACGGGCATTATAATCTCCTTATATTCAAATGAGAGATAATAACTTTGAGAATGTGTATCGTGTTTTTGGTACACTCAATTGGAGCACTACCAATAGCTTCTTACGGAACACTACTTATTTTGCTAGATGTGACTGGGTTTTCCTCTTATAGAGGCAAAAGTTATATAAAAGAAAATGAGACATTTTACGCCTAATCAATAGCATCCTTTTTCAATTTGATCATGATGGGAGAGAAACTGATATAACATTGAAGTTAATTAACACCAACTTTTGTTGGTAGTGTATAGTCTCCCCCTGATTATGGAGGATATATTTTCATCTCATAAAATCGAAAAACAAGTTTTGTAAAGTATTATCCGATTAATTCGAAGACATATACTCATAATGAAACATGTCTTTCGACATAAAGAAAATGTAGTCTTAGTAGACCTACATATTTACCATCAACCATGGATTATTTTTGGAATAATAAAAAAAAAATTATCAAACAAAAGGCATTAAAAATATGAAAACAAATCTCCAAAATAAAACTAAAATCGTGACATATAATGCCGACGAGATAATCATTCACTTTAGAATGAAATTATAGACACATTCTTTATCAAAAGAAAATCAAATTAAGATCAATATAGTAGTCACTACAAGGACTAATAATATTGGCTAACAAGCCGGGTGCGCACCCTTTGATCTTTTATGTCCTTACATATTGCAATTACATGTGAAACTGTTTCAAATTTTTGGAGAATAATAATATAATGAAGAAAACCAAAAAAATTTAAATTGGTGTTTGTCGTAATAACCAATCTCATCTTCTAGGATCTATGCAGAAATCTAATTTCAATTGGTTTAAATGATTCTTTTGATAAAAATAAAGAACTCATCTTTGTAGAGAAAAATCTACTTTTTGGTTGATAAAGATTTCTGTGAAGGAATAGAAATCAATAACCAAAATTGGCTAAAATACTTAGAATGCCAAACTTTTTTTTGCATCTCATTATAGAGAATCTATGGAAAAAATTAATAACGATTGGTAAAGCGATATACCAAAATCATATTGACGACTGGAAAAAGAAGAAGATGTCGTTTGCTATGGAAATCCATAGTGGTAAAAGAATGGTTTCTTGTTAAAAAGAATAGAAACTATAGGAATAAATCACATGAACCTTGTCTAAGGGACAAAGATACCAATATTAACTGGCCGGAGGTTTTTCAACCATGCACGTGATTGGTTACCGTAAAAACGATTACATTGTGGTAACACCAATTTTTGTTGATTAAAGTTTCAATTAAATAAACCGATACTGTAAACCATCTCTGGATGGATATTATTTTCTTTCTATTAAGAAAAATAAGACAGGAAAGATAAATCAACTTAAAAAATAATAATATTGATTACTCATATTCCAAAATATAATCCACATCTTTATAGGACTAATCAATGGGTCCAACAGTACCCAAAATAAATTAAGGGATTTTGAGAATGACTATAATCAAATTCTCTAAGATTTAAAGATATATAAAATCCATAAGAAGGGTGTAGATGGTGATACGTGATACACCTATAAGAGAAGTAAAGAAAACCCTTTCTTAATATTGACAGTGGAGGAATTGGTTCTCTGATCCACCACTATCACCGTGCATACATACACTTTGGATTATATCAAAAGAATAAAAAAAAATGCTTATGAAATAGATAGACGGAAAAAAAAATTAAAAAAAAATAACAAGCTTAGCCTGTCGTACCCCTGAGAATTAATATCCCATCACATCCCCTGAGATAGCAGCAACTTTAACTAACCCCGCCTATGAAAGGACAAAAAGAAAAGGCATTAGAGGGGAAACATGAATCATATAAAACTTGTATGGGTAAATACATGGTCAGAATCCGTGCATCCATCATAGTTACATCATAGGAAAAAAAAGCAGATCATGGAATTAGGTACAAAATGTGTGTAAGCATATAAAATAATCAATAAAAACAAAAGGTTAAGATTAAGAGATAGTTATCCTTCTGTATCGTGTATGCATCTTCACATCATGCTTTTATCCCTTCCGGTTTTGAGAACGTTTTATCTCCCGACTAATATAATTAGCTTAGTGGAGAGTGTGCTGATGACGTGTTATAAATATAAAAGAGACAGAAAATAGGAAGAAGAAGGAAAAAGAATTTCATTCATATATGTGTAGAATACAAAGTTTAAGTCTCTATTTATATAAATATATAGAAAACTTGGTGCCCAAGACGTATAAACCCTAATCTTGGACACGAAGGACATCTTAGTAAATAAATATTAGTTTATAACATTTTTCATTATATTCTTCGAGTCCGACTTTGTGCACCTTCGGGTGCACATTCCTCCCCTCGTCATTCGTGGGACTTAACCTGTGGTCATCTCCGTTTAAAAAATAAATTTTATTTACATTAGGAAAAAGAAAAAATTGAAGGTGAAGCAAACTCATAGAGAAGCCCCCCACCACCACAACTGTAGCACCGTTTGATGGTATTTTACTTGTAAATCAGGACCCAAAATCTGTAGACAATTTGGCAAATCGCGTTGACAGATGCCCATCTCACACGAGGATGGGGATCTCGAAATGAATCCAGTATCTTGTTCACCACTTGCTTCTAATTTGTAATCATTACCTAAACCATATTCATTTCTTATCCATTAATTACTATGGGATTTCTCCATACACCTTTTTATGAATAAATATCCTTATGATTTTAGGCTAGGTCCGGTGAATTATCAGATGGGTGTATTGCCCCCAAACTATTTGATGAAAAGTTTTGCAGTTGTATTATAAGAAGTATGAAGAATGAATTGTGCTGGATAAGTTAATTTTCCCTAGTATAAGTTGCGTCATAATTTTGTTGTTGGTGGATCTCAGAATAATTGATAGATGTATATATTATCTATGATAGTTGTATATATTAGTAATCGTTTTAATGAGATTGAGTACAAGAATGTTGTTCGCAAGAACTTAGTTCCTGGACTTGTAAGGGCTCTGAGATGAAAAGTGGCATTTCATACCTTTTTATAATTTAAATTAGATGATATTTATGCTACTATATGTGCTTGAAACCAGGAAGATAATAGGATGATGAAGAAATTGAAAAGAGACGCATAGAAAAGGGTGTTGTTATTAAAGAGATAAAATAAAATGACAACAACTAAAATAAAAATGAAATAGGCTCCGTCAATAAAGAACCCAATAAACAAGGGAGGAATGTGCACCCCGATTAACCCGTGGGTACACAAAGTCGGACTCATATTCTTCTGTCTTTACCTCTTTCTTGGTATTCTTCTTTGGCTTAAATGTCGCTCTCGAGTACTTCTCTTTCTTTCTAAGAGCTTCTCAAATGGTGAATGTGGATCTTTAATATGTGGTATCACTTTTAAAACATTCTCTAGGCATATGATTGGTTAAAATTATTGACTTTTTTGATTTTAATGATTTTTATTAACAAAAATGTGACTATGATGGAAAGATATCCTTTAAGTGAATATCTAAAACTAGAGGTTGACTTAGAGGATGTCTAACATTTTTTTTTGCCACATCATCCTCACATCAATGGGTTGGAGACTATTTTTTATAAAAATTGTTGTGTAACCTATGTGGATGAACACTTTTTTCTTCACACACAGTCCATTAGAGAAGATCTAAAAGTATAATGACTGGTTATTTTTAGAGAGTAAAGGAAGTAAAAGACTGCTTCTCTCATCTACTTTTTAGAAGTTCTTAAACTCTCTGTCTGTTTTTTAGCCTGGCGTCTTTAGGGGCGACCCCAACTGAATTAGGGGCGACAAAAAAGACAAAATAGGTTGAAAATACTTATATGCCTCTTCAAAATCGGTAGTTTAGGTTTTTTTTAGCTACCGATTGCAAAATCTCATTTTTGGGGAAACTCTATATTCGGTAGTTATATGAACTATTTTTACTACCGATTATAGGCTCAAGAAAATTAGAAAAATAGAGGATTTTTGCAAAATCTCATTTTGGGGCAACTCTATATTCGGTAGTTATATGTGTTAGATATTTTCAATATTGTTTGCCGCTATCCGGGGGGTCTGGGGGGCATAGCCCCTCCCGGCTGTGTTCGACCTGACAGGTCAGGTCGTGGGGGTCTAGCAGAGTGCGAGACAACGTCTCGTGGAAATTTTTTCGGTTAATGAATTTGAAAACCTATTCGGTTTTCCAGAAATTTTCACAAAACGTGTCTGTTCCCATAGGGTTTCTTCAAGAGACACCATTAGTTGTTTATTTGCAAAGAGAGTCGGGATAATCAGAAGTCAGGATAACTTCATTTACTACAGATTATAGGATCAACCAAAAAAAAATTTAAAAAAGAGGATTTTTGCAAAATATGATTTTGGGGCTACTCTATATTCGGTAGTTATATGAACTATCTTGACTACCGAATATGGTAACATTTCGGCAAAGAGTTCTACTGTATAATCGGAAGTCATGATAACTCTTCCTTTCTTGCCGATTATAGGCTCAACCAAAATTAAAAAAAAGAGGATTTTTTGCAAAATCTGATTTTGGGTCTACTCTATATTTGGTAGTTATATGAACTATCTTGACTACCGATTATGGTAGGATATTTGAAAAGAGAGTCACTGTATAATCGGAAGTCATGATAACTCTTCCTTTCTTACTAATTATAGGCTCAACCAAAATTCCAAAAAAAAAATTTTTTTTGCAAAATCTGATTTTGGGGCTACTCTATATTCGGTAGTTATATGAACTATCTTGACTACCGATTATGGATAGAGGATTTTATTTTGGGGATACTTTATATTCGGAAGTTAAAGAAACTAAATTGACTCCCGATTGTGGATTAACTTCCGATTGTAAAGGGTAGTTTGGCCATTAAAAAAGTTCCCCGGAAATTATCTACCTATTGTGAAATAACCTACTGATTATGACATTTTATGTCGTTTTGTGTCGCCCTTAATTCTGTTGGGTCGCCCCTAAAGACGCCAGGTTTTTTAGTCACTCATTTAAAAAAAGATTTATGTCTCTTTCCAAATATGGTATCACCTGCTCAAATTTTAATTTTCACTCAGATGGCTTCTCGCCCCATTTAGATGGGGGAAAGCAACATCAAATAGAAAAAGTTTTAAAACGCAAAACTTACCCTTTACAGTGCCGACTTTAAAAGGTTTTACTCACGAAAACTCAATTGTTGCTAGGATTTTCTCAACAACATCTTTCACAAAAACAAACATTGCACGAGCACTTAAGTGGAGATGGGGAAAGAACATGATTTAAAAATAAAAAAACAAGTGGGTCAAAATGTTTTTATGATTTCATTCCCGGACAAAGAGACCATGTTCAGCATACTCATGAATGTGCCTTGGCACTTGTATGGAGATGCCTTCCCATTGGAAAGATGGTTTCCGGGAATGAAGATCGAAAGGAACATTTTGAAAACTTTGGCAGCATGGGTCAAATTACAAAATCTTCAATCTCTTCATTTTGATGAGTTTATAATCGCCCAGATTGGAACCCATTTAGGTTTTGTCACTAAAATACACCCCCCAAATGCTCAACCCGAACAGGGTCAAGATGTTTTTGTAAGAGTTGATATCAACATAGAAAGAAAATTGATCACTTCTGTTAGGGTAAAAGTTGGGCTGCACCCGGAATCTATTATTACTTTTATGTATACTAGTAATACCCCATGTGCGATGTACATGCTTGAATTTGATTCTTTTAACAACACCAAATTTGATAATGATGAAAAAAATAATCTTAAAATAAAAATTTAATATTCTTGTTTGTACACATTATGTAGATAATTCAAAGAGCTTTCCAAATATACTGATTTTACAAAAATCCGAGATGTATTTTTAAAAATATCTAAGTTTTAATTTTTTTGATCTATTTTTAAAACAATGGCATTCCTTGAATATACAAACATTGATAAAGGCTTATTTAATAGGGGTATTATTGTCATGTGAAAAGGCTTCACCAAATAATTACCTCTTTTCTTTATATTAGTATAAGATGGATCTGCCATATAGAGTTTGTAATCACTGCAATCGATTATGGCATATAGAAGAGACTTGTGCAACAAAATATAACTTTGGTTTAGAAGATATGTATGATGACAGTATCGAATCGGAATCGGAGGATGAATCACAAAGTTGGGCTTCGGGTTTTAAAGTTCGTATAAATGAACAGATCAATTTAGATATGGTATCTGATGCAAGAATTGATTCATCTGTCTCTATTCGCTCTCCTATCTCTGTTATACCTTCTCAAACCTTTCCCCTTCATATCTCTTCAATCCCTCAATATTTTGGTGCATCTGAAAATGGGGTTATCGATCTCTCACCGGTCGAATACGTATCAATTCTGGGAAAGCGTACGAGGATCTGGGACTCTCCTCCTCATCCTTTAGTTTTCTCTTCTGATAACTACCAAACAATATCTGATTCAGACTATAAAATTAGAAATCCAGGCCTCCTGTAAGATATGGTCAATCAGATTCTGTCATCTCCGAGTAATAATGAAGACTTCATCTCATTGGAAAGTGACTCGATTGAGAACTTCTTCACTCCTGATAATCAGATACAAGAAAGCAGTGATCTACCTAAACCGGCTTTCTCCATTACTTTCTCGGACTCGTCGGAATCTGCATCAAATGGTCCGCCACTCTCTCTTCATATTGAGGTCCCGGTCTATAATCCAACTTTTTCAATGTCTTTCTCAAATGTATCTAATTCTGAATTATCTCCTAACAGTTCAATGGGTTCAGATGATTTTTCATTATCAAATTTCAAAAATTGTGTGGAAAATAAATTTCAAAATGAGGTCAATTTAAACCTATACAACAATTTATGTTTGATTCCTGACAATTCTATGGATACCCCCATAAATGAAAAGATCGAGACACTTCAAATTCAGGTTGCAGAAAAAGGAAAGAAGGAAATCCAGGTATGTCCTCTAATTTCTGTCCATTTCATTACTTTTTAAAGAATTAAAATCTATTGCTTAGGGTACTTAGCATTTCACAGGTCAAGTATTAGCACCAAAACTAGAGTGATTTTATTCTTATATGCACATGAACTTTATATATCCTACACATTACCATTAACTAGAACTGTATTTAAAAATAGGGAATAATATCGTATTGTCTGTGCTGCTGGTGTTTATCATTCTGTATGTATACCTATCTTTTCTGGCCATGGAAATCTTAACATGGAACAAACAAGGGTGTGGGAAGAGAAAAACACAACAACATTTACATTCCCTGCTGAATCTATAAAAACCAGACATTTTGTTTTTATCTGAAACCAAGTCTCAGAGGAGCTTGATGAAAAAAGTCCTGAACCATTTCCCTAACACCCACATTGTAGAACCAGTTGGAATAGCTGGTGGTCTAGTAATTGCTTGGGTGGATGGTTTCCATTTTGAAGTAGTTCAATGGAACCTTAACATGATTAACATCATTGTTAAAAACAATTTCAATGCTAAATAATGGCTTCTAACCTGTTTTTATGGAGCACCTAAACATGATAACAAGTTAGAGATAATGGGTTACTTAGAAGATATAACACAAAGAGTAAATTTGAACATAATGCCATGGCTGGTAATAGGTGACCTAAATGTAATCTTCAACAGTGAAGAAAAACAAGGGGGTCTTCCCTTTGATAGAAAAAAGGTAGAACCTATACTCAATCTAATACAAAGATTAGGGCTAGAAGATCTTGGATACAATGGAAATACCTTCACTTGGAGTAACAAAAGAGAAGGAATAGCCAATATTAAGCAAAGGCTGGATAGATCATTGGCAAATGTAGAATGGAATGATGAATTTCAACATGCATCTTTGCAAAACTTAGTTGTTATTGGCTCAGACCATGGGACAATCTGCCTAACTTTGAACCCTTCTCAGGCATCCTTAGTCCCCCCCCCCCCCTCCTTAAAATTCTACGACACATGGCTTAAAGAAACATCATGTATAGAGGTTATTAAAGAGTCCTGGGTTACTGATACTAATAGACCAGTTTTAGACCTTATTGAAAACATAACTAATGCAGGTACCAACCTTAGCAAATAGAAGAAGGATATCTTTGGGAAACCAAACAAGAAGATTAGAGGGGTATTAAAAAACATAGAAAATCTAGAAGCTAGACCAGCTACAAACAATATTAAACACATAATCAGCACTAAGATGCTAGAAATCGAAGCCTTATATGACACCAAAGAAGAGATAGCAAAGCAGTATTCTAGAAAATAACGCCATAGCTATAGGAGAGAGAAATACCAATTTTTTCCGCATCCAAACAATAAAAATGAGGAAAAGAAACAACATTGACTGCATAAAAGATAGAAAGAACAAGGTAGTATCTTCTAGGATAGAAATAGTAGAAGTTCTAACTTCACACTTTTCAGAACTTTTTACTGAATCTAATACTGACTATGAAGAACATATATTTGCTAACATAAAAACTTCTATCTCTCAGGAAGAAAACATAGCCCTCACTGAAATTCCTTCTTATGAAGAAATTTGGTTAGTTGTCAAAAACCTAAAATCCAATAAGGCACCCTGCCCAGATGGATTTCCTGTAAGCTTCTTTAAACAAAACTGGAACATTGTAGGTTCTCAACTTGTAGCAGTAGTACATGATTTTTTCAAAAATAAAAAATTAGATACAAATTTAAACAAAACTTTCTTATTTCTTATCCCTAAAATAAAAACCCAAAGTCTCCGGCAGATTACAGACCCATAGGATTGTGCAATACTCCTTATAAAATAATTGCAAAACTTTTGGCTAACCGGTTAAAGATGTCTTTAGAGAACATCATATCTCCTCTTCAATCGGCTTTTCTTTCTTCTCGACAAATTTCAGACAACATCATTGTTGCACATGAAATTGTCCATTCTATGAAAAAAAAAAAGTAGGTAACATAGGTCTTAAGATAGACATGTCCAAAGCCTTTGACAGGGTCAATTGGAACTTTCATATAAAAACTATGAAAGCTTTCGGTTACTTTGAGGAATGGTGCAATTTAATTTACCAATGCATATCAAAAATATCAATAGATGTCCTTCTTAACGACAACCCTTGTGCTGAGTTTAATCCAACTAGGGGAATAAGACAAGGGGACTATCTGTCCCCTTATCTTTTCATTCTTTGCATGGAAGTATTTTCCAGGCTCTTGACTTACTTAGAAACTCAAAAAAAATTACAGGGTATCAAACTAACACCTAAAGCCACTCCCATTTCGCATCTTTTCTTTGCTGATGACCTATTGTTATTTACAGAAGCAGGCCTCAATAGTTGTAACAACATATTGATGGCTATACAAATGTTTAGTAAGGCCTCGGGACAACTTATTAATTTCACTAAATCTGGTCTTTTCTTCAGTAAGAAAGTTCATAAAAAACATCAGGGAATCATTTGTAGACTAATGAAAATAAAGAAAATAAATATAAAAGACACTCATTTAGGAATGCCCTTATTCATCGAAAGATCAAAAATTAAAGCTTTGGATATTATCATAGAAAAAATGGAATAGAGAATAAAGATTTGGCTAGGTAAAATCCTCTCTCAACCTAGTAAAATGGTTCTAAATAAATATGTACTCTCTAGCATGCCCATCTTTAGTATGGGATGTTTTGTCTTACCAAAAAAGATTACCAAAAGGATTACTGATATCCGGAGAGACTTTTGGTGGGGCAAACACACTAATTCAAAAGGGATCTACATAAAAGCGTTTGATTTCCTTTGCAAACCTATAAATCAGGGAGGATTAGGTTTTAAGGAAGCAAACAAAGTTAATCAGGCAATGATAAGCAGAATAGCATGGAGACTTGTAAGCCATCCAAATGTCTTATGGGCTCATATTCTAAAAGGAAAATATTTCAAAAAAACAGGTGCACTCCTTTCCAAAAAGAAATCAAACTCTTCTTGGATTTGTAACTGTATATCTTACAAGGAATAGCTCACTAATAAATACAGCTTTGGGAGGTAGGAGATGGATTTTCCATCAACATTTGGGAAGATAGATGGCTTCCAACCAGAAATGAAACTCTGGGAAATATTTTCCAAAGGACAAACACACACATAATACTTGTGTCTGAGCTTATAAACCCACACACAAAAAAGTGGAACATTCAGCTACTTCATTCTATTTTTGATAACTCTATAGTTCAAGAAATTCTTAACATAAATTTGTTCACTACCTTTTCTGGACAACTGAGGAAAGACAAGTTACGATGGAAATTAACCAAAAATGGGGAATTTATAGTCAAGTCTTTATATGCCAACCTCATAAATCCATCCTTAGTGGTCTCTCATGAATCTAAGAAATTCTGGAAAGGGTTATGGAGCATGGATACATCTCAGAAAATCAAGATTTTTATTTGGAAATGTCTGAAAGATGCATTTCCAACTAAAACTAAGATGAAATCAACTATAGATGAAGACAACAACTGTGTCTTCTATCAAACAACAAAGGAGTCTACCTATCATCTTTTTTTCGAATGTGCTTTTGCAACTACTATTTGGAATTTACCTCCAATGCAATATCAAGGAGCTCCTCTAAACTCTTCTTTTTCTGCTAATACTTCTGCTCATAAATCTTTCTTATATCATTATAATGAATGGAAAACGGGGAACTTACACTCTATCTCCATGGCCTTGGAAGCAACCAAGTGCTGGTTTATATGCAAAGAGAGGTGTCTCAGAATTTTTGAAAATAAAAAAAGAACCCCAGAAAAATTAGCTACAGATATAACTAGGCACTTTGCTTATTGGCATACTGATTGAAGAAATCATAACACAACAAACAGTAGTATAGTAAAAATTACCAAAATAATATGGTCTCTACCTGCTATTAGCACCTATAAAATAAACTGCGATGCCTCATGGAAATCTGAAATGTCTAACTCTGGTTTTGGTTTCATTTTACGCAACTGGACAGGGACATTCAAAGCAGTAGCAATGGGATGCAGCAGGACCTTCTCATCAGAAGAGGAAGAAGTTGTAGCTCTCCTCAATGCAACTCAATGGGCAGTAACCAACAACATATAACAGTTGTTGATTGAAGGAGACAACCAGGAAACAATCAAGTATCTTCAAGGAAGAGAATCAACAGTCAAATGGCAATGTATATCCATTTTAGAAGAAGTAAAGTTATTAGCTAAGAACTTAGTATCTTTTCTAGGTTTTCAATGTGTATATAGGAGAGTTAACAAGGTGGAAGATTTGTTAGCAAAGAAGGGAAGAATTTCTGAAAATATAGCTTCTTGGAATGAAGAATCTCCTAGTTTTTTAATTCCTTCAGTTGTCTTTGACACTGTCAAAGCATATGCTTCCTGTAATTTAAACAACAATCTCCCTGTATTTGCTTTTGCTAATGTTAATCTTAGAAATTTAGCCATTGGAAGATCCATTACTCAAGAAATGGTCTCTGAAGAGCCTGAATCCGAAGATTAACAACTACCTTTCAATATAAGTCTTATTTTCAAAAATACAAAATCCAACAGTCCAAAAGGGAAAGAAAGAAAAGAACAGCAAAAGAATGAAATATGTTGGTGTGGATAAGTTCAATTCTTCTTTATTCCAAGTATTAAGAATTTCAATTCAACTTTCAATTTCCACCACCTAAAATAGAGCAATCATGAAAACAATAGAGTAAGTAGATGATAAGTGATCACTTATAATTGACAAATAACAGCTTATCAAAGGAACATTAATACTGGATAATAAATCTTAAAATATGTTGTTGTATTTTGTTTGTGCTATAAAGCACCTCTAATCTTCCGAAACATGTCATCTTTATCTTGTACAACTCTATCAAACACCTGCAAAATGCAAACGGAAAACAATAAGAGGGTGGTAAGGAATTGGACCTGCTGAATATTTAATGAAAATCAAGTATAACCTCTAAGCATGTATTTAAACCTTTGAATTTATTGGCAGTATCCCACAGTGATAACATTGATTCTTCTCCGTAGACGTATCTTGTCCCTCCAACATCTTGTAGTTATATTACGATGCTCGATCTATAAAAAAAATTGTCTATATGAATCAGAAATTTATACGAAAGAGTCAGTTAAAACTAACCCATACCATAAAATTATGAGCTAAATTTAGAACTATGTTACTAAAAGAAATCATGAACACAAATTATTTTATGAGAAAAGAGAAAGCCTCATTAGATATTGAATGTACCTAGATTTGAGACTGAATCACTTGTGTAGCAGGCTAATAGCACTGTCTAAATTATTTTTCTTATATAACTGATCACCTAAAGATAAACAATAAAAATTCCAATTTAGACATTAGTGGATTCTGGGAAATCTCTCATACCCAAGTAACCCAACTCCCATTATTAAAATACAAAAGAGTAATTGATTGAAAACACGATAAAATCGCAAGGAAACTTACAGTTCCTTTTAGAGGAAGGATCCCTTCACACTTTTATTATCACACTATCTCACACATTGGACGTTGCTTTTGTGAATAACAACCAAACCATAGTGGATTTGAAGTTAATATTTTGAGGATATGTTCCTCTTACCAAGT
Organism: Papaver bracteatum; assembly: GCA_023529315.1. Lineage (NCBI taxonomy): Eukaryota > Viridiplantae > Streptophyta > Magnoliopsida > Ranunculales > Papaveraceae > Papaver > Papaver bracteatum. The sequence goes on from JAJJWX010004855.1 coordinate 827,995, forward strand.
TCTACATGTCTACCAAAAATAAGATAATTCCGAAATATAAAAGATCACAATCTACTGGTCTTAATTTCGACGGCCAGAAATCCACAGATTTCCAACGGCTCATTTTCAAAGTAGTAGATAATGGTGTTATACGTTTCGGAATACGCTCATTTTCGGTAGGAAAGTAGATATATATAATAGAAACATATCCCCAAAGTATTAGATTCAAATCCATTACAGTTGGTTTTAATACGCAAAAATGACGTCCAACGTGTGCGATAATATGATAATAAAAGTGTGAAGGGATCCCTCCTCTTCCTTTTATATACATTTATTGGTAACTCTGTAGTGACATGCAAATAGATACTTCGATAAATATATTAGATGTGTATGGAATTATATTAGACAAAATCTATAAATTAGACAGTAATAAAAAAAAATAGTTTAAAATCATAACTTATCAACAAATTACAGTTCCTACCTAGATCTGTTGCCGATGACGGATGAGCCATATGCACTTCAAGCCGAATCCCTCGAAATTTAGCTACCTAGATCTGTTATGAAATTTTGATAAGTTGAGTGAAATTGAACTCCGTCCTCTCTGGGAAGAAATGCATGATGCAGAAAATAAAGTAAAATAGAAACCAGTAGAGACTTTTCCAAATAAGCGTTTTCTTGATCCCTTCCAAGACGAAGAGGAGAAGGAAAAATACTATGCAGTGCAAGAGAAAAGGATGAGGTTAGCGAAAATGGCGAAGATCAAGGCGGAATAGATAAAAGAATATGGGACGTGCGATAGTGATGAAAGTGGTACCGAAGATGAAGAGCCAGTTGTTGTTGTTGGGCCCGTCAGTGATACACCCACTCCAGATTCACTGGAAATGGCGATTGCAGAAGACCGCAAGCTGCATCTGACCTAGAACATACACTTGAGAAGTTTCGCGAAGATGATATTCTTGGGATTAATGATAAAATTTTTGCCTAAAAGACATATTCTGAAGCGGACGAGTCATATGAAGATGAGCAGGAAGAGGGGTCTAATGAGGAGGGAGAGTGTTCCGATAAGGAGGAAGAGTGTTATGAGAAATTGGAATCGGATGATTCCGATTCCGAGTGATGGGTATAATGAGTAAGCCTCAACTTGAGAAAATAGTAAGTCAACTGAATCATGTTTTTTTTTTTTTTTTGGTTGTGGCAATAGAGACTGAAAATGCAGGAGATGATACAGGGGAAAGTTGTGTTTATTTTCTTTTTCTTTTTGGTACTTGGATTTTTTTGTGTGTAATTGGATATGAATATGTAACTGGATATATAAAATGATAGTGTTGCTGCTAAATGTTGCTCAACACTGAATTAACAGAAAGGTTATAACTTTATGAAAATACAATATGATGAAAGTCAGTTTGATCTTTATATATTCTGTCAATACATGACTAACAAAAATTGGCTTGTATTAGTTGGGTCATATTCGACTTGCACATAATTGACACAAACCTTTCTTAGTGGAGGCTTATGCACACCTAATTTAATTCTACAATCTGACAATGAATACAAGTCACAATGATTCATGAGATGCTGAATCTCAAAACATAATACAAGTTTTATTCACAATACTGACATCATACAACCAAATACTATGTTTGAGTCTAAGATCATCTGTCAACTGACATATAAAACCACTTGGTGGAGGCATAAAGTATTAAATTGAGATTTTCATAATCACCAAAACATTCTCAAACATGATATAATTCACATCAACATAAAAATAAACTTAAAATCTGAAAGTTAGAGATATTCATACTTCATAGTTCATAATCACCATCAGAAATTGTACAATTCAAAATCAAGAGAGTGTAACCTCCAATTTGTAAAATCATTAAACCCCCAAATGAATGAATGAGAAATACCTTAGATGAAGATGACAAAGATTTGAATTTCCAAAATTATGAATCACTATCAATACTTCTATGAGATATCGATTAAACTAAAATCTAGGCTTGAATCGATGTTTCATTGAAGAATCAATTGATTCATTGTTGTTGATGAAGTTTTCTGTAGCTGAATCTCTAAGAAACCCCCAAATGAATGAATGAGAAATACCTTGGATGAAGATAACCCATATTTGCATTTCCAAGATTATGAATTAGTGTCAATACTTCTATGAAAGATCGATTAAACTTAATAAAAAAGCGGAGGTTTGACAACCACACCCAATATTTTGCTTAGCAATCTGTATGGACAAACTCCAATATACTTTCTAGAGAATCAACTACACAGTCAGACTCAATCTAGATAAAAAGTATATCAAAGAGTTTATATCTCAATCTCTCGATTTGATATATACTAAAGAAAATAAAAATCTGCGAGTCTTTTACAAATACTAGAGAGATAACTTGGATGGTACCAAAAACCAATATCAAAGTGTCGATCAATTTAAATCAACAACCAAAAGGTCGGATATTATAATTGATTGAACAACGTACAACCTGTGACATTTCAATTATATAACAAAATATAATGTGGAATAGAAATAACATATACACCAGAATTTTGTTAACGAGGAAACCGCAAATGCAGAAAAACCCCGGGACCTAGTCCAGATTCAACACACACTGTATTAAGCTGCTACAGACACTAGCCTACTCCAAACTAACTTCGGTCTGGAGTATAGTTGAACCAACCAATCTTACACTGATCCAAGGTACAGTTATGCTCCTACGCCTCTGATCCCAGCAGGATACTATGTACTTGATTCACTTATCTGATCTCACCCACAACTAGGAGTTTCTACAACCCAAAGTCGAAGACTTTAATAAACAAATCTGTATTACACAGAAAAGTCTACGGTAATAGATAAATACGTCTCCCACGAATATACCTACGAATTTTTTTTCGTCTTTTTATAAAACAAGGTGAACAAGAACCAATTGATAAAACCAGACTTATATTCCCGAAGAACATCTCGGTATTGTCAATCACCTCACAATAATCTTAATCGACACAGCGAAGAAAAAAAAATCATGGAATCACAAACGATAAGACGAAGTGTTTGTGATTATTTTTTATATCTTGCCTATTGGAGATAGAAATCTCAAGCCAAATATTCCAATTGTACTCGTACGATAGAATATGCAAGATCATATCACACAACTACAAGAAAAGTATTATACGTCTGACTTCACAATCCCAATGAAGTCTTTAAGTCATTAACCTGGTTTAGAAGAAGAAACCAAAGGTTAAAGGAAAAGTGACTCTATCTTAGCACAACTAGTATCATACAGAATGTGTGGGGATTAGGTTTCCCAGTTGCTAGAGTTCTCCCTTATATAGTCTTCAAATAAGGGTTTGCAATCTAAGTTACTTTGGTAACAAAGCATTCAATATTCATCGTTAGATGAAAACCTGATTAGATTCAAGCTAATATTTATCAACTGTTAGATTGAAAACATAGCTTGTTATACACACATATAATGCATGTTTATTGGCTTGTGTAATCGTACCCAAACTTGCACATCAGTTGGTTCAACAATAGTTAACCAAATGGTTATCCATGTGATCACTTTCATATCAACCATATTCTTCTTCACCATAACTAGTTCAAATGACTCAAATGAACTAGTTAGAGAGTTGTTCAATTATAAGGAAATTTTATGTACTACATAAGACACAATCGAAACAAAAACGATTTGATTCACTCGAATCGGTTTATGAACTATATAGCCATAGTTTGCAATTGCATTCCTTAGTTTATAAAGATAAGTTCACAAACATCGTTTTTAGACATAACCTACTCAAGTTCGTGGACTGGGTTCGAGGACTTAATTTCCCGGATGGAGTTCACAAACTCCAGCAGAAATTCTCGTGTCAAGAACTTCCGTCAGTTCGCGGACTGGGTTCATGGACTTAGTTCGCGGACTTAGCTAACACACTACTTCGGTTCTCTTGATCAACAAAGTTCGCAAAATTTGGTTCAAGGAATAAGGACTTATACATATATGTGTTTCCACAAGAAGGCTTATATCCTCCAATGGTTATATTATCTAAACTCTCAATTCAATCATTGAAATATTCTCAAAGGATGTTATATAGTAGTTGTTATTCACAAACCATTTTTTGTCAGAGAAATTTTCAAAGTGATTGAAACATAACATGGATTTCGTCACTAGGTAAAGATGAACTTGGATAAAGCGAAAGCTTTACCAACATATATTTCGAGAAATAGATAGGCGAGATATACTCAGCTCGAAATGCCAAATATATATAATTAAGTCTATATAGCAAAACGACTTTTGTCTCAAGATAGGAGATAGAGTAGTTCAAGTCTCCACATACCTTTTAGTCGGTGAAGATCCACCGGTTCCTTGAGTAGTCCTTATTCTTGTATGATGATCTCCATGGAGTTTTTGATCTCAACTACACTTCTTATCCTAGTCCGAGACCTTAAATATAGTAGACTAGAAATCAAGACTTATAGTTTTGATCACTAACATTGAAAAACATGCTTGAGATAGCAATGCATGCGAGTTCAACTGAGCAATGCTCTAACACTTAAATCTATCCTTCAATCGAAGTTTCACAGAATAATTGATTGATTGATTCATTGTTGTTGTTGTTGAAGTTTTTTGCAGCTCAAATCAATGGAATTAGATGAAATGATAATAAGTTACGTCTTAGGCGTTGTTCCGGACATAGTGTTGGTAGATTTTTGTGGCTCATTCCAGTTTTTGGTCAGGGACCAGGGTATTGAGATATGGCATGATGCCTGAACCAAACCATGTTGCAGTTCAAGTGAAGATATGGCCCATCTTTTAACTAATTAAAATTAAATAAATATACACAAGTGTGCTGATTTTATTTTTCTTGACTTATTTTGTTTGACCTAATTTGTTTGACATTAGTTGATTTTAGTTGTTGGTCAGGGACCAGGTATTGAGATATAACATGATGCCTGAGCCAAACCATGTTGCAGTTCAAGTGAAGATATGGCCCATCTTTTAACTAATTAAAATTAAATAAATATACACAAGTACGCTGATTTTATTTTGCTTGACTTATTTTGTTTGACCTAATTTGTTTGACATTAGTTGATTTTAGTTGTTGGTCAGGGACCAGGTATTGAGATATGACATGATGCCTGAGCCAAACCATGTTGCAGTTCAAGATATGGCCCATATGTTAACTAATTAACAAATCAAATAATTATGCCAAATATACACAAGTGTGCTGATTTTATTTTGCTAATTGACCTATTATGTTTAACCATTTTTTGTACACCGAACAAATCTCATGAATGTTAAGCCATTTCATGGGTGAAAACTGCCATTGTAGATGCAGTATACCAGCGCCACATAGTTCCTCTCAACAGGAGCTGGCTCTTTAGTATCTACCAAAAATCAAATATGATAATTAGTGCTTGGTTGAACTGTCTATCAACCCCTTAATGGTAGTTATTAGATATTGAGAATCAGAAGAGTCTACAATTAGGCTAATGGGAGTGTACCAAATTAGTGGGGGCATACCAGACCCAAGGAAAAACCAGTTTTCTCTTATATGATTTTGGAACCCACCCCCCACTAATTTGGTACACCCTCATTAGCAATGTTGGAGTGCAAGATTTAAAGAGGAGTTATGATGGGTTTAGTACTTGTTGCGCATGCCTTTGAATAGGCGTAAATAGCTAAGGGATGAGACGTTCCACCAAATGCCTTAAATGACTATTAATGGCATCTTTTCTACAAAAGGATATTAAACAGAGAATTTCCAAAATATACAAAAATAATCCTAAAAGAGGTAAGGAAATTAATAAAAACATATATTAGAGATAATGGGTGATCAAGGAGGAAATAATTCCAATGAAGATAATTAGCCTTCTGCATCTTTTAACTTCGCCAAGAAAGTTTCCAAGACTCTATGTACTAGAGAGTTGGAGAATTTGAGGGTTTTTCTACAACAAGAGACTGACAAGAGAAATTGTCAGATTGAGTACGAAAGAGTTCGTCGGTAAAATGCTCCACAAGAGAATTGCAAGAGATGTGAGGAAAGCTAGATAAAGAGAGGAGAGAGATGAGGGGAGACAATTTTTTTGGAGAAAGACTCGCATTGTAACCGAAAGTGATTATGAAGAGAAAGAGAATGATTTTGAGAGAAGTAATGATCATGAGATAAATTCTGAGACAGAGGAACAAAGGAGGAAGAGAAAAGAAGTCTAAGGATGCATGGTATGAAAGATACTTAGCATAAAAAGAAATCCCTCGGCTTTTTGAAAGAACCATGAATGAGAGACTGAATGTTGATTCTAGTGGAGAAACAATTGATGGTCTTGATGAGAGTGGTGAACCAGTTGAGGTTGGAGATTTGGAAGAAGAAAATGAAGATGATGAAGGAAGTGAAGATGCAGGTGATGGAGGTTATGGAAGTGCAATTGAAACAGGCAGTCAGTATAGCAATGAGTACAATGATGATGATATGGGCATCGACGACAATGGTGATGATAGTGCAACTGAAAATTCAGGAAGTCAGCATAACAATGAATACATTAATGAGATAGGCAGTGACAATGGTGATGATTCTGAATAATCATCCATGGTGTTAGGGCATAGCTCGGTTGAACTCACTAAGCGTAGGTATATCAAGTTTGGTTATCATATTTTAGTGAATCAAAACTCATTTAAAGAGTCGTTTGATTGCATACTGGAGTCAACTTCATATAGATTAGCTTGAAATTATTGGGATATGAGACTTACAAGTATTACATGAAGACTTGAAGAATATGAAGAAGTATGGAGTTACAACGACAACATCATCCTTTCTCTTGAGGTTAGTATTATTTGACTTGAACTGTTTTTTTCCCTAACGTATCTTTCAAGTCGTGCATATTGAAAACATAAATATTAAGCTATATATGAAACTCTAGTTACACATATGAAGGAATACAATACGAGGTTTATTGCTTAACCATTAAACTTTTTATATAAGACATCGACATGATCATATGAATGCTATTGTGATTATGTATGGGTATGAGTGAAGATTTCATCCTAGGAAACATTGTTTTACATTTGTTTAAAGGAAGTAAGTTCATAAACTTGTTTTGTGAAAAGAAAGGGAAATCGCTAGGCTTATTGGAATTGTTATTCACTGCAAATCTATTTTGAATTACCAATATGTGTGTTTAGTATAACCGCTCATAAAGTTGTTTATGTATCTTGGTAAAACTATTCACAAGTCTTGACTTATGTATTGGTATGACTTTTATTAGTGAAACCTATCTTAAGTAATCGCTCAAGATGGTATGATCGATGCCTTGTATATAGAAACTTTTATCTAGTCATTGGGGAACCGATCCTAGTAAGAGGTGCAACAAATTTGCAAGAGGGAATCGATCCTTGTAAGAGGTGCAACACGTTTTTAGTAGATGGGGGAACCGATCCTATGGAAATATGCAACCGAATACAGGTAGTTACTATAAGTTGTGGGGAACGGATCCTAGTACCTAGTCAACCAAATTTTGGTAACTAACATGACTATGCACATTACTCACATGGAGGTAGAACCGAACTTGTTTTGATAGAACCGAGAAACCCATAATTGGTGATTTGATAGGATAATCAATCACATAGTTCTTGGAATTCAGACCAACCAATTATAAACTTGTTTGGAAGTGTGGAAAATCGTTTCCAAGATTGTAAGTATGAAAAAGGACTTACAAAGTAAAAGATGTCGACATACTTTGAACATGAGCATTAATTCTTATCATTAATTATACAAAGATATTCCTTAATAGATAAAGGAGAATCCCATGATTGAAATAAATTGAGAATCTTTTACTTAAGGTTTCTTAGTTTTTATATGCTATTTAATCTCCAACAATTAAATACATATCTTTAGAAAATATTAATTAGTAATGTGCATTTACTGATTATAGATTTTTCTTATTGGGATTTTTGTCAATATTTGGAAAATGCATTTCCAGGAATTATGAAAACCGATTTTGTGTTTATTGCATATATTTGAGAATATTCGGTTTTGGAAATTCCTTGGTGTCCAAACTTCCTTGTCTATAAATATTGAAGTTTGCATTTCTAGCAAACTAATCCTCAGAGCCAGCAAAACTACCTAGTTGTGTTGTTACTGGTGGAGCCGCCTATTCAGAGAGGAAAGTAACCTAATTAGGCGAAATCTCTTATGGTCCCTCAGTTTAAAGACTTCTTTGGGATTGAGAAGCTCTATTAGTACCGTTGGTGGGAAACTAGATAATTACGGTTTATTATTAGTTTTCGATTGATTTGATTGATTAACGGTTGTTGAACTTTGATTGCACCTAGTTTTTTTATGCTTGAGAATATTCTCTTCTGATATAAGATTCACTCAAACTAGATCGATGTTTCGACGGGGATCTTTAGACTGTTTGTAGTTCTAAAGACGTTTTGTGATAATCCAACGTTAACAGACTCCGTTCTGTGTGTGATTGATCACAAGAGATTCAAGTTAATTGTGTGCAGGTGCTGATTAAAGATTTATGAAGATTTGAAGACAAGAAGACTTTTTGGGTTCATAATATTTGGTGTGCGCAATACTTGTTTCATCTGGAAAGGGATCCAACTATAATCGGTTTATCTTTGTGATAGATTGGATTTATTAGTTGAGTAGATCGGCATCAATACACTTCTTTGTGATTAATAGTATTGATTGCATAGTCTAACAATTACTTCGGTAGTTGTTGAGAGATTGATCTAAGGACCCAACAAGGAGTTTATTGGTTAAACAGAAGAGCCTTTGTCAAACTCAAATCACGTTGTGTTTGGAAAGAGTTGTTACCAGATAGATTTGTTGTTCCTTTACAGTTTGGAATATGAACCAAAGTAATTGTTCCAAGTGCGTGACTTATTAACAAGTTGGAGGCGCAGGGATACTGAGGAAACTAGGTGAACTATAGGTTTACTTGCTTGGTCTCAACTATACGAAGTTGGTTTGATTTTGTATAGCGGCTTAATTATGAGAGTATTCAATTCTGGACTAGATCCCGGGTTTTTTCCACATTTGCGGTTTCCTCGTTAACAAAATCTTTCTCTGTCATTTACTTTTATTTTCCGGAATTATAATTATTTTTATTATAATTTAAAGTAAATTACACAAACGTTAACTCATATTTTACTTGATAGACAATCCGTAGTGATTGTTTAAGTCTGGACCTGTCATCAAATAAACATACTTCGTAGTTATATTGTCTCGATCTTGTATCCATAGTCAATCACACAAGTTATATTGTTGTCGTATTGTCTCGATCTCATATCCATAGACGATCACACGAAGTGTGAACCGATTAGTTATATTGTCTCGACTCAGTCTATAGACAATCACTTTCGGAGAAAGGACTTATAGGCGATTTTTTTTTTAGTTTGACGTATATTTGGGTACAATTTTATTTTCAATTGGTATCAGAGCAGGCAAACATGAAAATATCTAACAATCTGTATTTGATGCGATTCAACCTATAAGAATTGAATATATGTCTAATTCAATTAACGTAGTAGAATAATTTGATATCCTCAAGGTCCCATAGTAGAGGACACAAATCAAGAGTGCAATACTCTCATTAAAGAAATCTTCTAGGAGTTGGTTAAGAACTTATAACTTCTCGAGAAAGTATCTCTTAGATTTAAGAGATGACCAGCTGATTTCACCTTATGATGAATCTCTCATTCAAGGAAATCAATATAGCTCAAGAAGGATTCTTAATGGTAACTTGATTGGGATACTGAATACCTCATTTGTTGCTTCTATTTCTCACTGTGAACATCTCACTAAGAGAAATTGTCGTACCAAAATCTTAAGGTTTGCGAATCTTGTCTTTGGTCCTTTATCAACAATATCCATAAAAAATCATGTTGGATTAGATTTTAGAAGCAACCTTATGGAAAGGAATTCTCAAACAGAGAATCAAATAACTCGAAATGTTTTCAATAAAGCAAGAGCTCTTACTATATTGAAAAACAATATTGCAATAAAATACTATTGCAATATAAGTCGAGTTAAAGAAACTCTTCGAACTTTTGAGAAAAAAAAGTATATTTTCAATGAAAAGTAGCCATATGCATTCACCTAACAATGGTTTCTTCGAAACCAATGACATGGTAAAAGGATTTGGTAATCCTGATATGTCAACCTATGGCATAACCCATAACTTATGGGTTGATCTTCGGTTATGCAGACCATTTTGGTTTCTACATACCCTCTTCAAAAGTGCATACATCCAATTTACTAGATGGTGTACTAGACCTAATCGGAAGAAGAGGCCTTCTCTATGAAAGAGTTGATATTGAATGGAAACGAGTACTCTATTACAAAAAGTTATTAAAAACATCCCATGAAAATTCGTCAGATGATGTTGTGCACCTTAACAACACTCTTAATCATCTTGAGAATGTTTTGAGGAAGTTTCATTCTCTACTTGATGAGATTACTCCTTAAAAGGAACTACAAGTAATCTGAGATGACACTTGTATTAAAGGATGAATAAGTTTAAATCCTTGTTCATAAAAATAGACTTCAGTTTATGATTTCTTTCAATAATTATAAAGTCTATTATGAATAAAACTATCTTATTATTATGAATAAAATTATTATTTTATAATATTTCTTGTGATAGTTTTCGATTACATAGCTTGTGCTTGAATGATTTATTTTATTGCTATGTATGTTTATGGGATGTTTGATTTCGGTGTTATTACATTGATATTCGATCTCATAATGTGTGAACCCTTATGATTTGGGTGACTTTTTGATTTAGCGGGATTAAGTTCTAGCCCATGTTGGTAGGATTTATCAAAGGATCATTAGGGGTTTCTATGGAAACAATATGTTAAAAAGTCACAATATGTTGAATCTTTTGGTTTAGCATAAAAGCATATGTGTTTCGAGGTTTCAACTTTTGCATGCAATAGTTAAAACCAGTTTTCAACCTTTCTCTGGTAAAGGTTGATCTTTGTTGTTGTTCTTTTGTTTTGGCGGGAGGATAACAACTTTAACGGGGGAGAGTTCTAAGTGAACTTGCGCTTAATGACATATCTTAAGGGGAGAAGAGGATGCAGAATTTGAGGTAACAATCTTGTTAGTTAATTGTTTTCCTGTTTAAGAAAAGCATGATTTTATTTCATATCCTTATTGTTTTTTCTTAACAAAATTTCGGTACAATTAATGTTTATTCTAGTATTTTTGTATGGATGTTTGATTGTGATTCAATTGTTTCCGGTTAAGAAAATCTATTGTTATCTTTCGTTATTGTTTGGTATCAATTGTTTAGGCTTACAAAATTTCAATGCAATTACAGTGCTATAATGTCTATGTTTGTTTCAATTGCTTTCGGTTAAGATAAATGATTATGCAAGTTGATTTATTTGGTTTGTATGGATTGTTTATGGATTAACAAAAGTGTTTCGGGATCACTTGTTTAGTCCAAGTGATTTCCGGATAAGAGAAACTTAGACTTATTAAATGTGAAGGTTTAGGTTATTCAAGTCTAACCGTGTAGGATCTGAATCTCGCAACAACAACGCTCTTGCGAAAACTTCTATCACACATTGCAAATGTCGCAAATTAGTTACAGAAATACATAAATGATGTAATAGACAACGACAACATAAAACATGAGAAAGATGTGGAGACCTTGTGAAATTATAGAGAAAGCTTGCGAGAGTGTAGCAAGAGAGAGAGAGCCTGCGAAATTATGGAAAGAGCTTGCGAGAATGTAGTAAGGGATCCTAAAATAGGGAGAATATAAGTTGTGTATGAGCTATCATCCACTATGTAAACACCTATATAAAGAGAAAGGCAGGAGAGAGAAAGGGGAGGATACACATTTTTGTAAATCAGAGACACACTTTGTAAGAGAGAGAGATTTATTTTCTTTATCATCTTCTTCCCCAAAAACTAGATCTAGAACTCCAAATTCATTAATGGAGATTCTAAATGTAATACTTATGTAATTACAACAATCATAGTGAAGAACCATGGATGTAGATCACATTAATTGAACCATGTAAAAAATCTTTGTGTCTATTTTATAATTTTAGCACTTTTATCATCATTTTTATGATTAGATCTAGAAATTATTATCATGATATCATAAGGGGTGTGTTGTGGGATTTCCTGAAACTACATTTTGGCGCTAGAAACAGGGAGGGTTATCCAAGAAATTGAAGAAAATTGTCGTATAACGAAATCATTTAGGGATGGGACTGTCGCTGATTGGATTGAAGAAAATCAAAGAAATTGGATATTGTTAGAGTTAGATCTCACTGGATCTCTAAGTTAGAGACATTAGCAGCAAGTTTAAAACAAAAGTACGGAAGCAGGGAATCAAAGGAGTCTATAGTGACATTCAAAGGACAAATTCTCTTCTCATTCTTTTAATTTTACTTTTGAAATATATAGATCTGGTGCCTAATAAAAACTATTTGAAAAAGGCAAACAAAAATGATTTTAAAAATCTTGATTGAAAATAGGGTTGGATTTTAAATTTATTATTCACAGAACTTATTTTGAACTTATTTTACATCAATAAATTGCGAAGTAATTGAATATCAAGATTTCCCACTAATTTGGGGATTATCCCCATTAAATTTTTGCACGATATCCGTTATTCTTAGCATTGCAGAAGTTTTCATGAAATTTTGTAGTTTACTACTCATTATCTTAATCACATTAACTAATCAACATATATTTTAGGATCAGACAAAGAAAAACAAAGATGCACAGGTAGTAAGGGAAGATGAATAAATCAGATTATTCCTGCGAACAAATTGTACAGCTGCGAAGAAGTAATAAGCTGGAATGAGTCACCAACTAACTGCGAAGAAAAGGGAATATGCGAAGAAAATAGGATTGGGAACATTTTTTTTCCATGGAATGATCAATCACAGGCGAAATAATACAATATATTGACCATCAATACATGCAAAGAAAGAAATCAGTTGGTTGAGGCGTAAAGATATATGAAGGAAAGAATCAAGGGGGATCAAATCAACAGCGCGGAGGAATCAAAACAGATCAAAAAAGGGGAATAATCATCATCAATGATCAAATGCGAAGATAGGGTTTCCAGCTTAGCTAACCATTTGACGTGTTATTTCAGCTTGCATAGATTGTCCAGGGCGAATGAATTGGAAAAATCAACAACCAAGGGCGAAGTAATAAAAATCTCTTGTGCAGGAACAACGAAGAAGAAAAACAGGAAGTACAAGACAACCAAAAGCCACAACAGGAGGGGGAAAAGAAAAGAGTCTACGAAGATCGTTGTTAAAAGAAAGGTTATCAAATTATTGCAGCGAAGTTATAAGAACGCCAACAATGCTTCACAAAGTTTATTTTGTAATCAAACCGGAAATAGGGAATGGTGTTACAACAAAGTATCAGCGAAGTTGTCGCTGTTACAGAATAATTGCCGCAGTTCCAGCGAAGTTGCCGCAGTACCAGCGAAGTACAATTTGAACAAGTAACATGGACGAAGCATACTGCATCAAAAATCATCAAAAAATTCTTCTATGATTGCATGTCAAGTAAATTCACAAAGTGCAGCAGTAAAATTCACCTAACATGAAGAAAAAGAAGATATAGATGAAGTTTATTTCGTCAACAGCCCTAGCGAAAGCCAACTCTTAAAGTTATTCGACAAAACAACATCGCCAACTGAAAAAGACGAGATAACCTGCCTTCCTTGACTCAATGAATCACGCGGGCACTAACTCGCAGAATAGTACTTCGCCAGTTATACTCAGAGATAATACTTGGAGAACCACCTTCATCATTAACTTCAGCAACTAGAATACTACCCACTGCCGATAATACAACTAGAAGGGGATGTACTCTTACTCTCCTTTTTCTGATTACTAAAAATTATACACTAGGAACATCTGAACAACCATATTGAAAATTATGGCCTGTTGTGATCTCTTTTAATTATTTAAACACTTGAATTCTAAGTCACAGGTACACAAACGATGTTGAAACCGTAAACTTGAGATGCCGGCGAAGGACTGAACTTCAGAGAAGGATCCATATAAATATTTCTGATGACCACAGTGGGACTAACCAAAATTCGATGAAACTCTTACTATCAACAAATGAAGGAATGGATGAGCAAGCAATGAAAAGCCTCTAAGAGGATAAAATATAAATTCACTGAATGCTTCATTAACTGAGAGTAGAACAATCACAAGGGCCTATGAAGTTCACTGTTGAAAGTAGAGAAACTCTCCTGACTTGGCAAAGTAATCAACGTCAATTAATATAAAAAAAGCACCAGAGAACACAAGTTGTCTTGAGAGGAGCCCCATGAATTCATGAACTTCGCAAACGAATCCATCTAGTTACAGAAGCCATCAATAAAGGAATAAGAAATTATTAGAAGCTTACTTCGCCTTGGGCAGTAACAGGAATCAATTCAATTAGGAAAGATCATAACATTTAACTTCGCAGAATTTCTTAAATTCGCAAATTTTTCTTCAAAAATACTATCTTCGCAGATTTTCATCGCAGACATTTTGACTTCGTATTTTTCTTCGCAAATATTTCTCTTTATAGAAGGCACAAAACTCTCATGCGAATGTATAGGCTAGGAAGTAAGTATATGGCATAATTTGGTTAACATCCATAACAACTCCATCAATTGAAGGAAAGAAGTAGCATGATAACTATCCAACAAAACGCATCATAGATAAAGGGATATTTATGTTCATCAACAACCAATATCAACAGTAGTTCATAGAAATCAACAGGAAGCATGATAACTCAAAGAACATGGCTAAAGAAGAGAACAACGAGAAAATATCATCTCAATCAACAGCGCGGTGAGATCTGTCACAGTACTTAACAACACGAAGACAAATTGCAGCAAGACAGTTTCTTCTTTGAATCATGATGACAATGATTGGCACAGTAATCAACAATACGTAAGATATTCTGCTAAGTATGTAAAGTATTCAGTTCATCGTCGCGACAACAACACCAGTTAGTTCGCAGAGCAAAGGTTTTTTTTTTTTTTGAAGAGAAAAGTATTCAGTTCATAAGCAAGAATGAACACTTCGCAGATGTTCACTTACTTCGCAAAGATGTTTACTTCCCAAATACCAGCGTAAAGAAGAAATGAATAGCAGGCAAGCCCAGTTCTTCCAAGTCCATTAAAGTTCACCCAACAGTAAACAAGCCATCAAATGCTTAAGTTCGCATAGTAGCTGTGCAGTTGCGAATTTCTAGTACAATTAGTTAGTCAGAGGCATGAATTTGGCATTTTATTATTTCGCAAGGTCTTTGTTTATTTCGCAAAGAAGAGAGTTGATGATTATTCCACACAAATATCTCGCAAAGAAATGAAAGAAATGGAAGAATAAAGAAACGCGAAAATTTCGCAAGAGACGATCTAAGATCCATAAAAATCTAAGATCTAGAATGGGACGAACCTTTATGACGTACACCCTAGTTTGCGGATAAAATTTTGCAAGAGGCAAATGTAAGACCTAAAGTACGTCATATAAGGGGGTATCTCTTTGCATGGCTCAGGGATAAGGTTATACTGCTGCTAGAACCTGAGTCATGGAGATTTGGGGTCAATGAAAGCCCATCCAGGAGAGGTACCTTGGATTTTCAACTATATATATATATATTAAAAGTTGGACAACCGAGGGTCTCTCCTAAGGAGTGAAAAGTATGATCAAGATGCTGAGGTACACGGTTGAGCCAAGGGTGCTTGAGGCGTACGAAACTACCCTGGCCATTCTTGGCAAGTCTTGACTATGATGCACTTGGCTCGAAGAAAACTCCACTTAGGGTACAGTCTCGTAACCATAAGACATATAGGCAAAAGGGATAAGAGGCTGCGAAAACAACCGGTTGTTGTTAAGGCCGGATGGGAGGAGGTAGTCTTGTATGGACAATGTACGCCTCCTTGAAGGGGCAACCATGGGGAAGATAAGGGCGACACCCTCCATTAGGGAGCTGATAAGTGTCTTAAGACGCAAATATCATGAGGCTTTTTACTCACGGGAGTATCAAGGCTTGTCATATTTGTGCAACAAATTATACAGAGGAAAAAAGCCATGAGAAAAAGATAAGATGAGATCAATGGGTTTTTACATGAAAGTGTAAAGACGTCCTGCAATTTCATCGCAAGACGGCAATGTCATGGGGCTTTGTTTTCGCAAGAAAACTTAGGCCTTTCATATTGTCGCAACAAATTGACAAAATGAAGATAAGGCAAGATCAATGGGTCTTTACATGTGAATTTAAGGATGTCCTGCGATTTTGTCGCAAAATAAAAAATTGGAAAAATAAGACCTTTAACTAGGAAGGAAAAATAAGACCAACAGAATAATTATAAACATTAACTATTTCCTTAAAGTGCAGGTAAACTTTGTTCATTACAAGAAAGTTAATGAGAGGCAATATTTCTTGATCTCTTATATGTAAGCAAATAAGTTTGTGAATATATACATGGAAATGAAGCTGAGACAGCGAAAATGACAAATAAGAGTTATTCAGAATCTCTCAGGAGTACTATTCAGAATCTCTCGGGTATTATTGAGAATCAGTGAGTACTATTCATAATTTCGCAGTACTATTCATAATTTCGCAACATTATTCAGAATTTCTCAGAATATGATTATAATTTCGCAGAATGTGCCAGAATTTCGCAAAATGTGTCAGGATTTCGCAGACTATGATTATTATGCAGAATGTGGTTATTTCGCTCAATTATTTCGCACAATTAAAAGCAACTTGAAGAGATTATACTATCACATGAGCGCAAAACAAGAGACAGAGGCAAGATAAGAATAAAGAAACAATTTTCTCATTCAACATTTTCTCAAGGATTCTACCTTCATAGATAAAGAACATAGGCAACTATGGA
>JAJJWX010004856.1:0-10774 GCA_023529315.1 Papaver bracteatum
AATTGAACATCACAGGTTCAAAATTACCAGAAAGTTAGGGAGTTTTCGTCTTGATGGAACCGGAGACAAAATATGTCGTAATTCAACATTACAGTTCAAAGATTACGTAGTTAGACTTGGGTTTCTAGTCAGGATGAACGTAGACTTAAATATATCAAATTCAACATCAAGGGTTCAAAGATTACCAGGTTAGGCGTGAGTTCTCAAATCGGATGAATGGCGGAAAATATATCAGAATTCAACATCACGGGTTCAAAGATTACCAGAGTTAGATGATATGTGTAATAAACACCTAATTTTATATCTAGTATTTATGCTTTCTTTGCGAGTTTTCATGTGAATTATGTATCTTATGTTTATTTTTGAGTTATTAGGTGCTTTGGAGCCATTTGGAGCGAAAGAAAAAGAATCTGTGTATTTTGAGCAAAAAAGGGTAGAATTGTCATTTCAGGGGAAAATAATATCTGGAGCCCACTCAAGGTTAAGGGGCAACTCTTTTGGGAGGAGTACTAAAATAAAACCAGCAATGGTTAAGGGGCTACCAATTTGGCAATCCCTTATCAGAAGCAACCGGCTGTCAATAACCATCCCGACTTATAACCCTAGAATTCAGAGATGGTTTTTATTTCATTCTCTCAATCATTTCCTCTCCTCTCATTCACTCACGTCTGAAACTGAGAAGAAGAAATAAAAAGCAGCGGCTGCTGCTGTTTGTCCGAGAAATCGAGAGAAACATCGAGAGATTGAGATGGAGGCAGAGATGATGGGATTGATTCATGGAGAAGGAATTGGTGGTTGTTCTCAAATAGGTTAAATCTGTGAGACTTAGGGTTCAGCTCTGTATATTGAAGAGAAGATTGATGATGAAATTGATTGAAGAGAGATCGAATAGGGCTTATGAAGATTAGGTTTGTTGATGGTGAGTTCCATGGGTTGGTGGAACTATTGAAGGTGATTTAGGGTTTGAGATGGTGCTTTGATTGAATTAAAGAAAGAATTGAAGTTGAAATTGAGATGGGTTTTCCTCAATTTAGAGTTACAGTGAAGAATTGGAGTTGTCGTCGCTCTCTGAGTTCAAATGAGAAGAATTAATGGGTTTCGAGTTGGTTGCAGTTGCAGTGAGGAGTTTGTGCTGTAATGGAATCAGAATTTGGTCTATTGGTGGTCTGTTGAGACCGTAGAAGAACAAGGCATGTTGTTTCTGTATGAAGTTCAATCGAATAATTTGTGTACTGCTATGGTTCTAATGGAGGTGGTTTGCAGTCGGATTGTGAAGTTATGAGATAGGGAAGAAGCTGCTGCTTTATGTTGCATAATGATGCTTGAATGAATGGGTTAGGAAAGCTAAATTAAAGTTGTGTTCAAGAGAAACTGGTAGTCATTGATGGGGATGTTGCAATGGATTGAATGGGTTGTGGCTTGATGGAACAGCTTCAAATGAAGCTGCAATAGATGTATGTTAGGTGTGCAGGGAATGAAGAAAGAATGGCCAGAAATAATGGACGGAATGTCCTATAAACAGAGGAGACTCTGTCGGATTTTCTATTCCGGCGAGTCAACTCATATTCAGATGACCGATCCATTCCTATAACTCAACCGAGTAAGATCAAGATGACCTAGTCGGATAGCTAACTTTACTGGATTCACTCTTTCTTCCCTTGACCATTGACCCACGTCTCGACTTAAATGACCGTTAACTTTAAGTAATAATGACGGAATATTCTTGTGCGATGAAAGAATCTCATGTGGCCCGTGATTCGATCCGCAAAAACACAGTTTTTAAGCGAGCGTTTTTGGGACAGAATTTCTACACGGGTTTCTCTCACTTGTGGGCATGGTGGATTTCTATCTAATGGACTTTGAATGCTAGACCTAATTTTGGAACAAGAAGAGCTATAAAAGAGAAGACTTTTCTATAAATCTAATATCATATATCTTATCTTCTACTTTTGTTCTACGGTTTTAGACATGAAAACTCTTGTCTTTCTTCTTGTTATGAACTCCTTGAGCATGAGTACTTAATTTTCTATTGGTTATGGAATAATTGGATTTCACAAAATATGCTTTTTCATATGATAAATTAGTTCTGTCTCCATATTATCGATTATGATTCATTATTTATATTGTTACATGATTTGAATGCTTGTTTGATCGAGTCGCGAATCGGTTGAGTTTGTTTTCTTCTCTATTTCTAGATTAAGGTTTGCTATACGTAAAAATGATAGATTCCTGATTACAAGTAGCATGAATATGGTTATAGCTTGTAGTGATGCATCCTTATAATCATATGTGAACCATAACCTTTGTTAAATCGGATTAGTGCGTCTTCGACGTACGATTGCTTTGATTGTCCTTATTTCATAGAACTTAATGCATCTCGGTAATTAAACTTGATTAGTGTTTTTACACGTTAGGTGGTTCTCTTAGATAGAACTCATACTCGCATCTTTTAATGTGTTTGTTGATGACAAAAGGAAATTAGCGGGATATTCTTGCGATCAAGGTATTCTAGGGCTTTTGATAAAAGTTGAGATTAAAATATTAATTCAAGTTATTATGACAAGAACATATTTGTGAATGAAGATGAATCCTTAACCAATATCTCTTCTATTTGATTTGTTTGCTTATTTCTTTCTTTGCTTTTATTTTACTTTTACTTTATAAAAATCAGAAAATTCCCCGTGTTACTTATAGGAAACCGAAACAACTTGGAAACCTAGTCCTCTCTGTGGGAACGATCCTTTCTTGCCCTTGCTATATTTATATTTTGAGTAGTAAGAAAGTGTAATTTATTTTTGACGCCTACGACAGGGATCAAATTTTGGCGCCGTTGCTGGGGAGGCAGCGGTTGTCACTTGTTTTTGGTTTCTTATTTTTGTTTCTTATTTTTGTTTTTCTTATTTTCTGGTTTTTAACCATAGTTTTGAGAACTCTTGTTTCAAGTACCAATTTCTATGGACGGGGCATATTAGAACAATGGATACGGTTATCAACCTCAACAAAAATATGACAACTATCACCTTTATAAGGAGTACAATCAAAACCAATCCTTTGGTTATGATCAATACTCCACGTACCCTTTTAGTTACTCTCATACATTCCAACTTTCTTGCAGTGGGTATGTAAGTGAGCAACCACAAATAGGGGAGAATAGTTGTGCTTCTCTTAATATTTTCTCTAGTTTGGTAGATGAGATGCAACAATTTATGGTCAGCATGGAGTCAATTTGTACACAACCAAGCATGGAACCAGTTTCATCGACCGAATCTGCTCATAGTATGTTTGGCCCAATTTCTGATCGTAGTTATGATCATTAACCCATTCAAAGGGAAGATAATTGTCCTAGCAATACTGAGGTAAGTGATTCTACCTTTTCCTTGTCAAATGAGCTTTACCAACAAATGGAAACCTATTTTAAAAATTTGGATGGATCACTCCAAGAGCTTCAAAAAGGTGTTTCCTATTTAAGAAAAGGTGACATGCAAAATTCTGCGAAAGACCAATCTTTGGGAAGTGGTAGTCAATCTTATGTTAACTATGATAGTGATAATGACTATGAAACTATGTCGCTTGAACCAATTTATGGTGACATCCCCGAAGAGTGTACAATGGAGTCTTTTTGCGATCAAGACGAAGATGATTGTGTTGAAAAGGACCAACCTTTGGAGATATTTGATGACGTTAGTGTAGTAGACTCAACTCTTGATATTTATAATGATCAAGCACCTATTCAAAAGGTACATGAGGATGATGAAACTAGTGTTTTACATAACTTTGCAATAAGGTTTGATTCTAATGAAGAGGAGTATGTTGAGAATGAAACTGATATGACCTATATTGTGGAAGACCCAATTGAGCTTGCAAATGATTGTAATAATGATGTTGATGTCAAGACTTTGGTTAAGGCAGAAATGGACGAAGAATGGTTACAAGGTTTGATAGAGGACCATGATATACAAGAGGTGAATAATTCACTTGAGTTTTTCAAGGATGAAGAAGATTCCGTAATAAAAGAGATTGTGCAAGGTTTGTCTAACCCTTTGCATATTGATTCTTCTCCTTTACCTCTTATTGATTTGAATGTATGTGCTTCGAGAATATTGTTAGATGACTTTGTTTCTCGATATCCGCCATCAGAGATGCTTGATTCTCATAATATGTAGGTTTTGGAACAAGAAACCGTGGAAGTACCCGACTTCTATATTCTTTATACACTTCCAAGTGTGGACAAGAATAAGTGTGGGGGAAACTTTTATCGTTTAATATCTTCGTTTCTGTTTTCTATTACTAATATTTGTGCGAAGCTAGTGTTTGAAAAACAGGTGCTATGGGTGGATCCCCAACTTTTCCGATTATTGGTGTATGGGGAATTCGTCTTGCTAGTCGGGCTGACGACTTTAAACCAAGCGCTAAATGGGAGGAAACCCACTTAGTTTTGTGTATCTATCTCTATCTTTTTATTTATTTTTAAGTCTTTTATCTTTATTTTCTTATTTTTCTTATTTTGGATATCTGCGTATCAAAACTCCAACTTTTAGAGATTTTTGAACAATTTAAAATAAACACTAGCCTTTCTAAGTGGATGGAATTTTTTCTTAACGATGAGGTGTATATATTGGGATTAGATTCCAATTAAATAGCTTGTTTAGTGTTTATCCTCTATTGTTCCGAAATAGCTATGAGTTGGAGAAATGAGTTTTTATTATTCATTTTATTTTCATATTGTGTATATATATCATGTTATGGATTTCCCACTTTGACTTTCTTTGGACGATTCAATTTACATTGAGGACAATGTAAAGTTTAAGTGTAGGGGAATGTTCTCATATAGAGTTTTTAGTCTTGTTAGTTTTCCCTTGTGTGTTCATATAAAAAAAAAAGAAGAAAAATTTGCTTTATGCACTCCGAAACCTAGAAATATGTGCCTTTAGGATGACACTATCAATCTAAATGGATGGAACCATCTTGGATGCGGGAGTTGAGGAACCCATTAACTAAAAGGGACAGAATTTTTCAAGTGTTAAAAATAATATGATAGTTGTTACCATATCTCGGAATATCACCACACTACACCGTATCCTGGTTTTTGCAACGCCAGAATATTTTGGTTTGCAACGGATATAATTGTTGCAGATGGAGCAACAGAAATATACGTTGCACTGTAGGATATGCGTTGCTTCATTTCTAATATAACTTTAAGTGATTGAGTATAATTTGTGCACCGTTGATGTAGGTTGCAATCATGCGGTCAATCTAAATTGTGTTATTTTCAAGGATTTTAAAATTAATATTGCTTTTTTTAATTATTTATCCCAAACTCGTTAAGTACGAGAAATGAATATCACCACAAACTCCTTTACTATTTCTTATCTTCTTCCTCTTATCTTCCTCCCTAGACTTAACCTTGAAAACCTCACAGATCCAATCTCAACTCTCACAGCCAAAAACTAATCCCAACCTCATCTAAAAATCAAAACCCTTGTATCATCATAATTAGAAGAAAACCCCTCTTTTGTAACCCTAGATTTAGATTGTTTGTTCGTAAAACTATCATCTAATTTTAGTTTATCTATTCATATGAAAACACCTCTCATCATCAAATCAAATCTGACTTCAAAAACTAATCCTAACCGTATCTTTGATCAAAACCCATCTCAGAATCGTAACATATATAATCCTTTAACATCCTCTAAATTTGTAACCCCAAATCTAGTTGATCTTTCTCCTGAAATCAAAGCAAACCCTCACTCATATTCGACAGAGCTGAATTTACAAGAAGGATACTTCGGTATATACCCTAATCTTTATACTTTTTTTTGTTTGTTTTTGCTCTTATTGCTTGATTCTGTAAATATTTTGCATTTTTTTTTGATGTATTTGATGGAGTCCTAAAGCATGGGTTTATTTGATTTTAGTTTTGTGGTGTTTATGGTGTGGGATGTTGGTATTGGTGCCGTGTTTAGTGTTACAGATTTTTGGGTTTAGTTTGTGGTGGTGCATCATTTGTTTTGTGTTTGGTATGAAACCCTTCGATCTTTTATGAGAATGGATGTCTGCTGGTGCTGATGCAGGTAGAAAATGGTGGATATTTGACTGAAATCTGTATTTACTTATTGATTTTATCTTTTTATTTGGGTATTGTTGTTTGTTTAAGATCTGCAATTATGGGTACATTTTTATCCATGTTTGGATATTGTTTGTCTAGGTGTATTTTTGTTGTTAACTATGTAATGGATTTTACTAATTCTGCAGGAAGGACATGATTGGATTCGTAATGGTAATGGGAAAGTTGAGGAAAATGGGATAGTGAAGCATCTTCTACTGCATTGATGCAAAACGGGTAGGAACTTCAGTTGTTCTATCAATCTATTATTATTGTTTTAACTATGTTCAATAGTTTACACGCTTTCTTCTGATCCATGGATATATATCTTTTGAATCTCCTAAATGGTTTTCTCTCGTCTAAGGTTGATCCACAAATGAAAGTGTTAGGTGGGCTTCAAAAAGCTTAGTCGAGATCAAGCCATTCATTCGGCATCTCATGAAGACCATTTCAATTCCTTGGTTGCTTTTCCAAGATATTGACTGTAGTTTCTATGGTTCCCAGCACCAGCCGAAAGAACTACTTCCCACTAAGAGGTTTGTTATTTGTTCCGGTACTTTTCTTAACTAAATTTCTCGTTTGATGTTATATATGATACTACAAGAATGAATTACCTTGTTATTGTCGTGTTTTACATGTCATTCTAAACTTATAGTGATCTACGCAGATAATACTTCACTTGGAAGTGAGACTCTTTCGCGGAGGAAACAAGGACACAACTTCATGAAAGGTTAAATCTTTGTTCAAACACTTTTTGAGTTAAAGCTAATTGTTTTTTACTTCTTATGTAGGATGATTCGTAGGATGGTCATACTTAGCAATGTATACCTATTTTACATGAGAGTATGGAGAATGAACCATTTCAAAAGGCTCATCGAGTTACTACAATATAATCGATCTCTCATATTTTCGTATTTTTATGATATTCTGTTTTCCTTTATCTATTATACCGTGTTCAACTGTCTAACTAAAGGAAGTTGATAAGAAGTTTGTTCAAGCTTTGAACCTCAGGTTCTTTTATTTTTATTCTTTCCATGTTATTTTATTTGTAAGCTAATTATGAGTTATTTACTTGCATATGTGGATTCTTATCATTGATGTACTTAAGTAGCTATGGAGTATAAGGTTGAGGTTAAGGGGGAACTTCAAATTTCAATTGTAGTCGGCAATCAAGAGTTCATTGTACTTACTTGAGCCTTCGGTTATTTTATCTTAGATTATTTTCTGTTATATTATTATAGTTAGCTGAAGTAATGGTTAATGATTAGCTTTAAAAGAGAGTCTTTTGTAGTGATGAACGAAGTAGTAATGGAGGATAAGGCTGAGGTTAAGGGACCTTCAAATTCCAATAGGAGGCGACTATCGAGAATTCATTATAACTGATCGAACCATGTTTGGTTTATTCCTTTCACATTTTGTTATCTATGTAGGATGTTAAAGGTTTAGTCTAAATGCTCGTGCTGACTACTCGTGCAGGAACCATTCAAATGTCTTTCTTGAAAACTTTAATAACAGTTCAAACTAACTATGAGAAAATTTTACTTTTCAGATGTGTGGTATTCTTTCACAATACCATTGAAAGTGCATAAAGAAACTGTAGCCGATAGGGCCATCATATTTTATACTTTCAGCGTTAGAATTCCATTTCTAGATCTGCTTTTGTTTGACCCTTTTTCTGTGTGATAGATGGATGTACTAGCTTGTTTATCCCCTTATTATTCTGTTGCTCCATCCTTAACGTATTTCTTGTAATACTGCAGATAAATTCGTAAATGGCAAGATGCGCAATTTGTTTCTTCCCATCTTGATCTTATGACATAACAAGTATGCATCTTATGTTTACTACTTTCCACTGTAACACCACAATTCCAGAACCGCCACCTCCTCCACCATGTTTAACTGTAACACCAATTCCAGAACCACCTCCTCCACCATGAACTCTTTTCTCTTTTCTGCTTTTGCAGTATTATTTGGCCTAATGAATATCTATCACTCTTTTTTTTCTTTTTGTTGTGGGTATACGCAGGTATTAGAACATATGCCTCTAGTCATTTCATCTCTGGATGCCCATATGGAAAGTGGATTAAAATTGTGTTAATTAACTTTAATGTTGTTTAGTTGTTAACATCCTATGAGGATATCACTGCATACAAGTTCAAGTATTTTTGTGTTTGAACTTTATAAATGGATTCATTTTATTGGTGGTCTTCATCGAGTTATGTGAGTACTGATGTGATGCTGACTTATGGGTTTAACACATAAAGAAGAAAGTATACAAAACGGATGTTGTGGGGCAGAGTATGTCCATAAGAACGACATCATGCATAGGTACATACATGTATATTTCATTAAAGTGAAATATGGTTTATGTCCCGCTCTTTCTTTTTTCCTTAACCAATTATACTTTAGGTGTACAGTCGGGGGGAAACATTGTTGTAGATAGCAATGGTGGTGTCAAGATCACTGACTTCGGAGTGTCAACGCAAGTTGTTGAGATGGAATATAATATTTCATTTCTTTACATTTATTTGGAGATCCACTATAAACTTGTTTTATATCTCAAACATGCCTTGTTATCTAAACCTCATAGAAATTTGCAGCCTACTATTTCATGAAATCTTGTCTGGACCTTAGGTAACATCCCTGTTACCTTTGTTGGCGGAGTGAGTTGGCCTTTAGTAAAATTCCTGTTAGGTTTTTACATTTTCCTTTCTTGGTAGAGTGAGTTTGCAGCCTCTGTGTAATGTGAAATGACAATTGTTCTTTTTGTTTGTTCTTGTCTTCATAAAAGAAGTTGACATATTTTCTTTAGGTGCTTAATGATTCTACTTAGAACTACTGGAAAATCAATAAATTTTCTCATTGAGTTTTTAACAAGTAGCCATCATCTAATTTGATGTGAACTAACTTATCTCACCATTATCTTGTAATGAGGCATTTAGGAAGGATTTCGGAATCGTAGTAACCAAGTTGTTCTTCAAAGATAAGCGATGCTTACAAATGAATAACGATGACAACACAATCAAGAATGAATTGTAATGTTAAATTCTTTCCATTCTGTTAGGGTAATTAGAATTTAATTGCTTAACCGGTAAAAAAATCAATGTAGTAGTGGCTGATGAAGTACATTAGAGGCACACAAACACAATAATGTAGCATTGGTGATGATCAATCAACTATGTTAATTATAGCTGTGGATTATGTGTATATATATAACTTGTTATTCCTTCTGTATGGATAATTAGGTCTTCTATTTCAACTCGATGTTATATAGGTGAAAATATCTATCTAGAATGGTGTATGAGATATCCAAATATGCAAGTCGTTCAGTTCAGCTTTTTTTAAACAGTTAAAAATTTGCAACGTATATAAATGTTGCGGCATAAAACTATGATGTCATCTTTTTCGGAGGGCCCCACGACACGTGGAGATACTCCGTAATTAACTTTTTTAGAATCGAAAAACGAATACGTTGCTTTAATTAATTTACAAGACTTCTACATACGTTTGCTTAAATTAAAATAAACCTTGACGGATGAAGCAACGTATAAAACGTTGCTTTATTTAATTACAGCAACGTAAGTAGACGTTGCTAAAAATTTGTGACGCCGTGTGGGCAACGTACATAAGCGTTGCTGAAATTAGTTGCAACAGAAATATCCGTTGTAAATTAGGGATTTTGGTGTAGTGCCATATCATGTTCTATTTTTATTTTTCCATATTTATATATTGTTATCCAAGTGATTTGGTGGGTCACTAAACATCGAATTGTTATTACTACTAGGATGAAATAGAGTGATTGAGTTGCTAAAAAAAAAAGACCGACCAATTAGACCAAACGGAATAAAAAACACACTTGGATAGAAGTATGTGTGAAACGTTGTCCCTATCTCCGTCGCCTAAACAAGCGTGGAATGCAGGATCCAAGGCAACTATCTCATACTTGTTGATAAGAAGCATGCGCTTGGATCAAAAAAATCTAATCATGATGTCTAAAAAAAAAATATTATTATTGTATTTGAATAAAATCAGCTCCTTGGTTCCCTTTTGTATATGCTTAGGTTGAGTTGATGTAGAATTAAGATTGTTGATCGCTGGTTCTCTTGTATATGCGAGTATGTTGACACTAGAATTGATTGAGAGCTCAATCAAATAGGATGCATAGGTTCATCTTCGGTGACCTTCATATATTGAAACACGATCACTATAACATTAGCAAACATCTACATCTATATCATCTTCTTAATCTTTTCATTGTGATTGTGGTTGGTGATTCCAAAGTATTGTGGTTTGTCTTGACTTTCTAAAGCTTTTTATTTATATCTACTAATTGAATTTGAATCAAGGTACCTCCTCCAATAGCCATTTTGATTCGTTCATGGATTTATCCTTTGAGGTAGTTGGAGTTGGAAATATAGGTTTTGTAGGTAGACCTCTTGTAAAGCATTCCATGAGAGACTAAAACTAGTCCACTAGGGACACCTAGAGTTTAAAGGCTTGTTATTTATGCTAAAATTAACCGTTTCAGCAGAGCACGGAGTTGTTGTATTTCGTTTTGTTTGATTTGCTCGAGGACTAGCAAAGTCTAAGTGTGGGGGAATTTGATAGGTGTGATAAACACCAATTTGATATCTAGTATTTATGATTTCTTTACGAGTTTTCGTGTGAATT